>JAQIWA010001193.1:0-20357 GCA_034693305.1 Eueremaeus valkanovi
ATGTGCATAGTTCACATAAGTTTGCATGCCATAAAGGACACTCGTCATTTACTCATTAATAAAATATTATGACTGGGACTGCCGTAGAGAATGTCATAAAATATATACTAATTGTAAAACTCGTTCACAAAAATGAATAAAATTTTATTAAACTTTTTATTCATAAAAATTTTGGTTTAAAACTAATTCTTAATCGGAATGTATGATCAGGTCTGCGATGATCTCTGTTGTGTCGCACATCCGGAGCTGTTCCCTAAAGCGGCCAAAAAGAGAATCAGTACAACACCGACACCACAAATCATCCCTGCGGATTGGACCAAGGAGCTGACCTGCGAGGAGGAAGGTTACTTCAGGAACCCGAATGACTGCCATAAGTTCTATCGGTGTCACGAACTGAAGGGAAAGTTCACTAAAACCCTATTTGACTGCAATCCGAGTACAGCTATATTTGATGAGGCATTTCGTGTCTGTGTCGCCGCCGAAGATACCGACGCCTGCGATGATATCTATCTCAGAGATTAGTAGAGCAGAGAATATCAATTGATTCTCATATTTAGATTTTAGTTGTCATTCATTTTTTTACGGACAGTTAGTTCTTATCGATTAAAATATTAACATTTTTTTTCTTAATGTGATTTATGTTTTTATTTCATATATTTTTCTTAATTATAAAAAATTTAAATGTAGTTAAACTCGTTATTTAAAAATAGTTTTTTATTTTTTATTTACAAATCAAACACAAATTCAATAAAAAAAATTCATTTTTTTCTAAATTTTTATACTTTTTTTGTTGCGGAAAAAATTGATTTATTTTTATAGGAAATTATATTTAGTTTAAGTTATATTAGTTTATGGTTGAATCCAGAGTAGACAATGTCTGGAAAACTTAGGGGTAGTCAGGTTGGCCATACAGTATTTTTTTTGGTTTTTATTTTTATATATATATATTTTTCAGTATTAAAGCGTTTTTCTAAAAAATGATTTTTTAAAAACTCTTGACTTTCTCTTATTATTTCGTTTGAATGGCTTATCAATGGTTTCTTCCGTCGATATTGATTCGGAAATGTCTTCAATTACTTCCGACACAATTTGCTCGACATTGTCATCGGCTTTATTCGCTTCTTCTTCTACTTCAGCCATACCTTCCTCTACTCCTATCTCTTCCTTCTGCGCCAACTCTTCCTCGACATCAATAGCTCTCTCACTATACGACTCATTACTCATATTATCTGTGAATTCATCAAATGTGGCAAAAGTGACAATTTTTTTGGGCTATCGATAGGAAGTATGAAAAATGATAATTATGTGGATTATATGAAACGTAAAATAACAGTAATTATTATTTTCATACTTCAGTCTCCAATACTTGTGTGTATTTCCCAATACCTGACACTTCATATGCCTTACATTTTGTAGCCTTCAGTCTATTAGTCAGTCTTTTCAATGCAAAAAGTCGTGAATTTTTAGTATCACTCGAAGTGTTGTCTTCGGAAACACAGAATAGATATTAATATTTAATTGAGCTTAAGATGGAATCACTAACAGAACACACCAGAGATGGCCAGAAATAAAATATTAATTTAATCCTCTATTTAAAAGTAACTAGATTGATGAAAAATTCCTTTTCAGCCGGGGGATTTTGTATGTTTGCTCAACCCTGATACAATAAATGTCTATACTAACCATCAACTTGCTCATTTGGACGTGTCATCAGATTGTACTGATCTGTTTCCTCACTTCTCGTGCAATAAAACATTAGTCTTATTAAGAATTAAATATTTATTTTCTAAATAACGCTTTCTCTATGGCTTACATATCATCCGAGTCCTCTGAATAACGCTTATCATAGTATTGATCGTAAACTTTATACTCGTCTTCATAAATATATGACCGGATTTTGATGACTGCGGCCACACATATGCAGAAAATTACTATCGATGCGACTATACCTATGAAACTGTTCATCAATGGGTTTATGTCTGGAAATAACAATTTTTTTTATTAAACTTTTTTTTTATTTTGAAAATTGTTTTCAATTGTTTTTCCTAAACTTTTTTCCATACCTTTGGCCAACTTATTCTGTGCCTCAAACACAGGTAGTTTTATTGAATGATATGTCAGTGCAATACTATTTCCTTTCGGATTCGATGAATATATGATAAAATTATAGAGCGTTTCCGGCATTAGATTATCGATTATAAAGTTGGGCTGAATTGATGTGTAGTTTGAATGCAATTCTTCAGCAATTGTTTTATAGACTTCTAAATGAAATATCTGTTGAATACCTCCGTTATTGCCGGCCATACACTCAACAGATATTATAGTAAAGGATTTGTTTGTTATATCACAGCTTCGGACGGACTCGGGTGGACCTGAATATTGATAAATATTATATTTGAATCTTGATTATTTTTCTATAAGATTCAGACAATAAAAATTCAAAAATTTCATGAAATCTCTATTTATAGAATTTCAATGGAATTGCTTGTGGCATATGTCCCTGGATACTTTTTCTTAGTTCATATAAATTGATCCCTCAAGCTAAGTGCTAAGTACCAAGCTAATATTCTATTGAATTTATTTTATTGAATTGAATTTAGGTAAAAGCTTTGCCAAAATGCCCTTTAAAATGTTCTAAACAGAGATGGCCAAGGTGGTTAAGCCATAATAACAATTTTTATACTCATTACGAACCGTTTTGTATTCTCAAGTAGTATATACAGGGCTGGCGCTGTATACCGACGCTATTCTCGGCCAAACATAATACCAGTGCGTTATTCATAATTGTTTTCGGCCTATAGTTCGCAATACTTGTTGTCAATTCACTCTTCATTGTATCGAATGTTTTCAATTCAAACATTTCAATAGACGTATTGACAAACCATTTAAACTTAAGATTACTGTCCGCCGGCTCTGCCTCTACTGAGCAAATGATTCTATTGACCAAATTTCTTATAACGTTATAATAGATTTCTTGACCACTTTTACAAACTGGAGAGTCTGTTGAATACGAAAAAAAAGAACAAAATAAATATTACATAGATATGTGCAAGCTCATTGATGCTGGGCTTTTAGATAGACACAGGTGGTTATTCAAATTAAACTTGCTGGACATTTTTCAACAAAAAATTACCATTGCTGATAATCTTGATAATTTTCTATGAACTTTATGCTGATTTTCACCCAGTTGTTTTTCAAATTAGCATGGACAATTTATCTCCTGGCCATTTTAATTCAATTATTTTATATTTATTGTCTAGATTAAATATATTTGTTTAACATGCTTGCATATCTAAGTTGATTTGATCAAATTTGAGTTGTTCAAGGTAACGTACATTTGACAGTGAGCACTAGTAAATCGCTGATTGTAGTGCCGATGCCATTGCTTGCTGTGCACTGATATTTTCCGCTTTGGCTTTTGTGGATATGCTTTAGAATTAATGTCTGATTCTTATCAATAAGTTCTCCACTTTTGATGAGCTTTCCATTGAATGCCCAAACAATAGAGTCGACCAAAGGATTGGCCAATACTTGACATTCAATTCGTATATTATCTCCTTCTCTGATGTCATCCGTCGGACTGTTATTTGATTTCATTATAATTTGTATTTTCGGTTCGACTGAAAGGATAAGAATATTTTTGAATAAATGAATATCTAATAAATGTTAGCTCTGTATATTGATCTGGATCATAATAGTAACAGGATCCAATAAGCTGCCAGAGTGATACATATTGAAAAATTATGTTAATTTTGTTTCATTTGAATAATTCTTTGCTAATAAGTATGGATATGGACAACGACAAAAATAACCCTGACCCTATTTCTACGATCTACCCTATTTTGGCTATACCCACTTGGTCATTCCTAGATTGAACCAGAGTGTATGCTGACTATTGACCTTTGGCTATATGTTTTAATTATTATTTGATTTTAATTAACTATGAATTGAGAAAAATATTTATAAGTTATTAATAAATCGTAAGCATAGCTCACATTCCACTTCAATGAGTATCCGGTCCTCTATTGTAGTGTTGGGCAGTCGTTGGTTATGTGCTCTACAGATAAGATAATTGTTATTGTGCTCAGCCTTAGGCACAAATGCTGCGACTGATAGAGTACTGTTGCCATCGTTGACGACACTGTTCTCAACCTCACTGATAGTGTCCGAACCAATCAACCAATATATATGAGCCGCCGGTTTAGAGCCTTCAGATGTGCACCGAAATTGTGCCCATTTGTCGGCTATTAGTACAATGTTTTGCGTAATTATCCGAACATTTAATGGTTTGACTGAAAAGAATATTTGCACTCATTTTATATTCAATCGGATATTAAGTGAGAAAATGTTGAAATAATTAGTTTCTAACTTACGGTTCATATCAATGATAACTGAGCTCTCGATCGGCTCATATAAGCCATTACTTGACGCACGACAGCACAGTTTAGTCATGTAGTCGTGTCGATCCAATTTACGCAAATTAAGTTCGTTTCTCACAATACCTGTGCTATTAATACTGTATGTGCTGTCGATAATCACTTCCAATACACTTATGTGATACCAGATTAGCGATGGGTTTGGGTTTCCTAACAATAAATCGCTTTATAATTAATATGTTAATAGGTTTGTTGCACTGTTTGTCCTACACCCATATAATGAACCAAGTTCAAATTCAAAGAAAAATAGATTAATATGATACTGTCCCTGATTATAAGCCACGTTTTATTACATAATGATATATTAGACAAGGTTGTGGCCAGGCTTATATGTGGGTTAAATTTAAAATAAGTGGTAATAAGTTATAAAATGAGCTTTTCTAGAAATAAAACTAGCAAGCTTAAAATTTTGGCTTTATTATGAAATCAATGGTTGGCTTTTACATTAGCATACTTGATTAGAAATTATGCTGGCTATTTGCACTATTTTCAAATTAATAAATAATTTAATTATAGTTTCTCTTTCTGACAAAATGTTAATAAATTGCATTCAAGAACTGATTCGGATAGGGATGGCCAAGGGGGTATAGCCAAAATACTTCCCCTAGGTAGTGAAATTGGGTTTTTAATGGCCTTTTTACGATGAGTTTAGGTACTCCTACTAATTTTAGGAAGAATCAGTGATTTTACCTTCCCTTACACATCATAGGCTAACAGAGCTTGGTCATCCCTAGATTCGGAATATATAGAATAATTCAATTATGCTCTTAATTAAATCGCAAACATTTTTTTATTATGTTATAAAAGATTTAGTTTATCTCCACTTTATTCTAATTATTTTCTCAGTATTTTCATATGAGTTTATAAGTGATCAAGGGCTTCATGAAGAAGTATAGCTCATTTTTTAAAATCCTATATAAATTTAAACTTTTTAAGCCATATTTGGAAAATAATTTTCAAAATGAGACATGCTCATCTAATAATCAAGATTAGTTTTTAGTAAATTAGATAAAATCTACTAAAAATTTAATACCTTGATCATATTTGTTTAATTGAAAGAAATTTACATTTATTTTCTATATTTTATTTTTATAATTAAAAAAATATTTATAGTTTTAGAATGTTTTAGGCCTAGCTCATTCTAGACTGCTATTTTAATTTTAATCAAGCTATAAATTTTTTATTAAATTAAAATTGTACCCTCTCTTGCCTCACAAATGAGCACAATATTCGTGTATTCATCAAACGGTCCAATAATTGCTTCCAAAACAGTTCCGTTCCTATCGATTATCTTAACCTCTTTTGGTGGACCTTAGGGTCAAATGAATAAATAAATTATGAAATAAAGTATTTCATAAACAAATTCAATACTTATATTATATGTGAATAATCAAAGAAAAAAATAACCTGCGCTTAATTTTCTAATTGATAGCAATTATCTGCTCTGACACAATTAGAGTTATACTTATATACAGGTCCTTTTTTCATTGATGACATACATATACTATTTGTTCACTCAATTCATAAATATTTTATTTCATATTTTAATATTGAATATCAATTACCGATGACTTCCAGAAATGTGGAAAAGCTTTGGGTTCGGCGGGTCTTATAGTCGACTCTACACCTGTACTCGCCTTCATCTGAGACCATAACCGGATTGATTTTGAGCGCAGGTGGATTCGCAGTCACATCGAAATATAATCTATGTTTCAGTTCAGATGTAATCAAAGTGTGTTTGGATTTAAATAATTGCCGATTCCTTGCGTCCAACTTATAGAAGGGAACGCCACTGTTCTCTCTATACCAGAGCACAAGTAGTACTTCATTCTCATCCCAATCGGATGTCACGCATGGAATCGATATCTGTTTGCCTGCGATTGCCTTAATGTCATATATGTCTGAAAGACATCAAAATATTGACGTTTTATTCAATAATGTATTTTATTCTAAAGAATTTTAAACAGGGTTGCGAAAAGGGTGATTATAAGATTTACCCTGTATATTCTAGCAAGTAGAGTTATAGAATAGAGCTACTTAGAATATTTTAAGAGTACTTTTATCAAGCTACTTAATTGCGAAGTCAGATAAGACTTTTTCCTAACCCAGTTCATTTAATATATTTTTAAAAATAACTGATTTTTCAACATCACTGGTGAGGAAAATATAATCTGTTTTATTTTTAATAATAATTGGTTCAAAACATAATAAAGCAGAGAATCAGACAGCTGAGACAGGGGGGTCAGCCACAAATCTTGGACAGGGGGTACAATCAATCAATTTTTTCTCTAAAAAACGCACATTTTTTGAGTTTTCGCCGACAAATCAAGAAAAAACAGAGTGGGGGGTCAGGCTTAGCCAAATTCCTAAGAGGGGTCTACCCTCACTCTGCGCCCCATTGCCTATCTCTGATATTAAAAGCTTTGCTAATGTATTATTTCTAAACATCGGCTTAAGAATACATTGATTGCACATAAGCTTAAAATATATTTTATATATTTTTTTTAAAGAATAATTTTTTATAATCTTTTTTTTAAGATTTAATAACTTACAATTAAATATCTTGTAGCATAATGGAACAGGGTAAATCGCTTTAGTATTTTATTTCTAAATATATATTTTAGAATAAAATTTGAAAATTATTTAAAGTATGAGACGGATTAAAAGTAAAATTTTCAAAATTCAAATATACTTTTTAATTATTTGCTTGACTAGTGATAAGTAATTGTCAATGTTACTTATCAATTATGAACAGGTATATTTATCTTTATAATAAGCTTCATTATTAAAGATTATTATAGTCAAGCTCGTTCTATAAAAATAAATAAGGCTGATTATTTGAACTATTATCAATAATAGTCACAAGCTTAATTCAAAAATGATGTGAATTTATGTATTTTAAGCAGGGTTGACCATTAAGAAACAAGTTTAGCCTAATTTAATAACTAGGATGATTAAATATTTTGCCGAATTTCTAAGCGAGGCAAAAATGACGATTAATTTAAGACTTTTGTAAAAATTATAAATCAATCTAGCTTATAAAGTTATAATCTAAATAATAATCTTGTTAAAAAGCAATCAAATATATCAAACAACCTTGCTAATTCTTAGATAGTATTAGATAGATAATATTTTGATAGTCTATCATATGTTTAACGAATATAAAAAAAATTGAAAACATTTCTGACTTACTTGAAGTCGATATTTGAAATGAAGTGAACACTAAATAAATATTTAAGAATAGCTTTGAAACAATTTTATTCATTTTGATCGTTAGATAAGAGAAGAGAAGAACATATTTTGAATACAGTTTACAAATGATTTTAAAAATGAAAATAAGAAAAAAATATAATCCGAAACAAAATATTTTTTCCAACTAATAGAGTCATCAAGTTTTGCGAAAAATATAATTATAGAGAATAAGAGAAACACAATTCAATAGATGCGCAAGCAGGTCAGACCAAGCTTCATGCTAATTTTACATGAATTAGAGCTTATATCTGATTTGTTCAAGCTTCTAAGTCAAATTATAATAACCAAGTATATTAATTAGTAATTTAGTAAATATTTTTGGAATTAACCTTGCTTATTTACTGCACACCACCTTGCTGACTTCTATTATAAGTCGTGATAAAGAAATCAATTTCATATTTAAGATTAATCAGCACTTTATTCGAGGAAAACTATAAACTATAATAATATTCAAATATATTTATAATTTTTTCTATTCATTTCTATTCCGTATACTTTCAAAGCATATAATTTTCCAATTTATTCGAAACTCAATTTGCATTCATTTGATTGTTTCTAAATTGTTATAACAGTGTAATCATCATTATATTTAGAAAAGGCTCGAACACAGACCTGAATAAAAACACTGAATAATATGAGTAGGAGTAGCATGGTGCAATCTAGTACAAACGTGTTGTTTTCAAAGTTACCTATTGCTATTTAAATTATGTTGTGGCTCAGTTTAATTATATTATCAAGAATAATTACAGTAATCACAGACTTGGATTAGAATGAAGCTTGGCAAAAAAAGAAAGAAATTTTGACTGGCTCACTATTACTATCTACTATAGAAATCACTATTAGATTACACCTAGATATTATTTATTGCGCAAAACGCATTTGAATTCTAAACTACCTGTATATGACCTAGTATATATGTTGCACAGCATGGCTATTCTACTATAAACCAAATTGTTTATCTTGCTTGATTGAAAATTATTAAATAGAAAGCTTATTATACAATATGTGCTGAATCGACAGTAATTTTCTATAGAATTAGTGATATTTTTATACACTTTTTATATTAGTATTTGAGTCAATATTTATACGAAAAGCAATTGAAATAATCTTTGATATACTTTAGAATAGTTTCTAATACTGTATAAAAAAATTATTTTTATGTTATTTCAAATTCAAATAACATAATAATATTTGTGAAAAAAATATGTGCAAAAATATTTGTCCCACCTTAATTTTCCAGTGAATCTAGTTATTAATTGACACCTGAAATCAATTAGCGATCAAAGATTTTCCTCTTATTTAAGCATAAATTATAGATAAATAATAGCATTCGTGTGAATAGTCCGACAAAAAGGTGTTTAGAATAGAAATAAAATTCAATTAATTTATTAAAACTCATTTAAATAATAATATTATTTACAAATAAATGGTTTCAACATTTATATTATGAAATTATTAGGTTGTTGTTGACAATTGTAGCTTGCTTATCTGATTGTACTGTATAAATAGGATATTTAGTACAAAAGTATAATAAATAAAGCAATTATTTTTGGCTTAAATCTGATATAACTTATTATTCTTTGTATTGAATAATAATAATTCGGTTTCAATACAGAGGTTTGCAAAGAGGCTATGAAATATCAACCATTTTTATTTTAGATAAGTATTTAGTAACCCTAACCCCCCATCACCTTTGCCCACCTCTGGCTTTGTTTTGATTTATTGATAAAAAGTTTTTGGACTAAAATATAGGCAATTATTGTTTGTATTTATTTATAATAACGAAAAAAATTAACAAAATAATTGACCTTAACATCAAATTGACATTGCTCTCTGCAGACTAATAAGCTAGGTATACTTTGCTGCATTGCTGATTATATTTTTCCAATCCGGTTCCTCTATAATATAGAGTCTATATAATTAGTAATTTCTATGAAATATGAGCTCATACAATTGACTCTTGCTCAAGCACACAGTTATCCTGAGTAAAGCTATTGATCGTGTATTTCAAAACATCTAATTCTATAGCGATTTCATCGTCTGTTTTGAATTTTAACCATTTATTCAAACGAAACTTCAGCTCCTTTTCGGTCAAACAGATTCTGGCCGTCGATTGTCGCGTATAATACGTACAGAAATTCATTAGAAGTATAAACACTATTAGTGCCGGATATGAGTAGGCATTATAGTGCGGAAGTGACAATAGGAGACAGATCATTATTAGCGATGCAGATACTGTGTTCGTAAGCATAAAATATTCTAAAATATTAACATCTTTTTGGATATTGTGTTGGAATCGACTTATTTTCCCGAATATTCTTTGTGTCGAAAGAATCACATTTTTGGTCGGTTTCGAGTATTTGTGTCGAAGTTCTTCAGTAAACGACTCTATTATAACAAAATATCTTTTTCTTAACTCATAATATATTAGATGTATTGATATGATCCAGGCGTTCGCATAGAGGGACAGTAGTGACAATTGTATCCGGAAAGTGGATGGAATGGCAAACTCATTGAGCACTTTATTCAGATGAGTATCTTTCAGAACCATTATCTCAATAAGTATTGTCAGTATTATAGCCACAGATATAGCGATAAGTATTTCAATATAATTATTAAAATTTTTAAATAATATTTTTTGTGGTATTTTTTGAGTTTTTTCGACAATAAGAAAATTTTCTCTGATTTGAACTTTATTAAAGTGAAGGACAATATGTTTGACGTAAAGAATATTGAATTAAATATTTTATATAATAATAAAATAGTATTGTCTTTCATGCTCATTGTCATTATGACGTGTATCCAGAATATGGAGAATATTCCGTATGTTATACCGGAGAAGATGTGTCGGAACAGAGCATTTTGACAGTTAAGGCCGAATATCATGAATATGTAGTCAAACATAGCTTTAATATAAATATTATATAATTTTTAAGTACAATAATTTTATGAACTATTTTTCAAAATTAATATTTGGCACAACTTTTGCTTTTAGTACAGCTTTGAACATACGTTAAGAGAATATAAATATTATTTATTTAAATATCATAAATAATTTACTGATTAGTAACATAATGTAGATTAAAATTGGAACTAGGTAAGATAATTTGACCACATAAGATTTATATTTAATCAGACAAGTGCCGATAGAAAAATTCAGCACTGCTCAATTTTCACATTAAAAATTATACGAATAATCATTCTTATGTTTCTCTAACTGTTCTGATCTTCTGTTAATACTACTAGTGCTGCCTTCATAGCAAAGCGCATGTATGCTATTGAATAGTAAAAGCCGCTCAAAATTCTGTATGACCAGTGTAGTACGCGTATCTTCCCAAGCAACAATATTTAATGTGTTGAATGTTATGGAATGTACTTTAAATATACAGTACATAGTATCTAAATGTAATTTTTTTTGCACCAGAGACAGCATGTTGTCAAAAAATATACTATCTAAAAATAAGATAACAGGTATTACTCAGAGTTGAACACACACTTTTGACTTTGTCTGTACTTAGCGTACAGAAAACAAAGTATTGGCTTTTGATTACTATAGTTACACATTTTACTGAACTTCAATCACATATAAAAAAAGTTGAAAATCTAATGTTTATAATGAGTTTATATTATTTTATTAGAAAATTTCATCCATGAATTCTTTTTAAGGTCTGGTCTATAGGGCAAAATTATCGTCCCGTCCTGTCTGTTCCTACTGGGTCTTTGTCTTTCCCTATAGTAACTAGATATCTTTCTTGTCCCGTTCTGTCTTGGCCTAGAAAGTGAATTTCTCGTCCTTTCCCGTCCAGTTCTTGTACAAGACCAAGACGGGAAAGACCAGGACCAAGATTAACATTTGAGAGTCTAGTACGGAATCGTTTAAATAACAACATTGACTGCACACGTGTGTATCAAATGTGTATTCATTTGGACTTTAATTAAATGTATAAATCATTGATTGAATGTTAAGCTCATTATTGAGAATTTGTGCCACATTTGCAAATCAAGTATTGAGAGTAATTTTAAGAAACTTATTCAATAAAATATATTTTTGATCTAGAAATGTAAGCAAGCAAAGTGACACCTTATGTAAGGATTCGATTCCATACGGTTTTTGCGCAAATAAATAATTATCTTTCAATATTTGTTGAAATACTCAATGAGGGAGGTGCAACCTGAGCAACCTGTGCAGCCTACCCACCCTGTTTTGCGAAAATAACAATTGATATTGACATTTGTCTATGGATTTTTGACCCCCTTAGTTTGGCGAAAAGTTGTGGACCAAATCCATTTAGTTTATCGCAATATTCATCAATTTTGAAAATAAAAATTCAAAATAGCACCTGCCTCACTTTGATACATTGCGCATTCCCTAAAATTAATTAGCAATCTTATGTCGTGTCATAATTAGATTCATATAAATAACTGTAAGTTCTGTTGACTTCATATAAAATTAAATATTTGTTTCATAAAATATTTTCAATAGAATACTAGTATAAGACCTCTGAAATCATTCATGAAAGCAATGGAAACTTGGCTATATTTCTACAGCTTTTCATATTAACAGAATTGAGTTTTTAAGATTTTTTTAACATTTTCCAGGAGCAACCAAACGTCAATTTAAGCTTCCTCAGTTTAAAGAGCAGGTTTAAATCCTCTGGGTGAATCGGATATAGTACAAGAATGTGTACAGGATATATTCGAGACCAGCGGCATGTCTTGGCACCGATTCACGCGAATCGAAGTAACTGTTCTCTTTTGCTGTTACTTCCATCCGAACTGCACAGATATGGAACGGTTCATGAACCTGCTCAGAACATATATGATATTCTTCGTGTATGATGACCATACCGAAACGAACTGGGGCGACGCTGCTCGTGAACTCGACCAATCAATTGAAATATGGGGACAATTGTCCAGTATCTTCGATAAGCTCAGTAAGCCTGATGAGTTTATTGGCATGAATTCCTGGAAACCATATTCTTTGAAAACCTTCGCAATAATTGAGTCGATTCGGCAGAAGTATAGCGAAGAGCAGAAAAAAAGATTTTCAGATATTTGGAAAGATTATGCTCAAGGTAATATCGAAGAAACCACATTGATAAAGACTTCGACAAAAGTAAATACACTCGAGGAAATAGTCAAGGTAAATATAATACTATAATTGTGGAGTACAGGGCTCCCGAGCTCACTACTGAATAAACTATCTCTACAAAGATTATCGGTTCTCCGAAGTGCACCTTGAACACTCCGTGGGAGCAAATGATAACCTTAGTTTTTGTGCCGAACAACTTTCAGTTAGCGTAGGTGTTAAGATCGTTGTTAGTAAAGACAAGATATTTAACCCGCTGTTAGCCAAGAGTCTTATGGTCCTCCCATTTTCCTCTGGGGGGGGGGGTAACAGGACTGCAAATTCTATAGAGTTGTGATGAGAATAATTTAATATTTAAATAATTATCACAATTAGATCCGGAACAAATCAGTGGCCGGGTATCCCATTCTTCAGCTGATAGAGTACGAAACCGAAATAGTCATATCCGATGACGAATGGGAGGATTCAAATATTAAAGATTTGATGGAGCTGGCTACACTGGCAATCATGTACTGCAATGACATATACTCTTTCGAAAAAGAATACTTCGAAAACATTGAGCAGAAGAACAATATGTCTAATGTGGTTGCGATGTATGCGCTCAACAACAACGAGTCGATTGAAGAGGCGATGAAATGGACGGCCAAACAGATTGAAAGTTATGAAAATCGAATACAATTTCTGATTGATTTCATCCAGGAAAGTTCGGCCTATAGAATGGAGGTTAAAAGCTTTGCTCGCAAAAGGGTTGATGATTGGCGGCAACTACCAAGTATCAATAGAGCTGGATCGATATAATCCAGATTCAGATTGTTTTAAATATCATTCGAAATAAATTTCTGATTAAACATAATTTTGATTCATATTTTGTGGTCACCCTCGTACACGTTGAAAATGACCACAAAAATCTAGGTTATTTATCTGAGTCATTATGAATGTGAAAATTATATTCATTATTCAAATCAATGAAAAAGTTGTATTTTGTTGAAAAACTATGTACAGTGCTAAGCATCTCAACAGTTGCACTGTAAAGCACTGTATTTATGCAAATTCTGTCATAATATTAAAACTGTATAAAAGTTTTGTTTTGTCAATCATTGAATGTTATCATAACTGTCTGTATCTAAATGTTACCTAAACTCTAAAAATTAAATTGATTTTTCCAAATCAGACTTTTGGCTTATTTTCTATAAAACTCGAAATTTTGATATTAAATATTTCGAAAACTATCCGAGATAGGAATGAACTTTCAATTGGAATGTGTGTGAAATGATATCATCTTTCTATTAAAATTGGTCAAGGTCCGAAATTTCAGACCGAAGACCCCCTTCATTTCTAAACGAGAATATATTTAAGATTCTGACCGTAGCTTAATTTACTTTTAATTTAATTTTTATCAGAGCTTTTGAAAAATAGTTTTCTATAAATTTTTATTTTATTATTTTTTATTAAAAAAAATATTTTCACATTATCTCAATAGGAATAATGGAGAACAGTATTTGAAGCTCAAAAAATGGTACAGGGATACATTATGAGCAGAAAATATTTGGGTCTAATTCTCTCATTTGAGGAGTAGTTTTGTCCAAAAAAAGGTTTAAACAAAACCCGTCTCATTTGGAAAGGGGTTTATCGATCGATAATCTACTTCTATTATACGGCAGACAAATATGCAAATATTTTAATACTAAACAGAATTTGCCTTAAGGGCAGTTCAGGTACTGTTCTGTTGATTAGCGTGTAATGTCCTTTAAATTCGTGCAGAACTGTAGAAAATAACAAAACAAATGTCTAATTATTATTGAAAAATAAATTACATAAACAGAAAAATATCCTTAAATTGACTTTTATATAAAATTATTTAACTTGATTATTTTGAAAACCAACTATAAGCAAGCTATTAATATAATGAAAATTATGTTAAATGCGTTCACACTTTTATCTATTTTTCTCTGCGGTATGTATTGACTGAAATATTCATACATTTTATTAATTAAATTAAAATATACTTTTAATATAGCTATCGATTCACAGCATTTAAATGATCAGATATTTTCCGTCGAAGTGCTGATCAGTCGCACCCGAACATTGATCCGCACCTATGAGTCGCACCTGAATAATCCTAATTTGGGCAGAGGTAAAATACGTAAATTAGAGCACGAAATGCGCTTTATTGAGCTCTTGGAGCGGACACTGTTAGCTGTGGAACGTACTGGACATGATTTGGATCGGAAACATTTTACGGAGTTTGAAAACAAAATTATCCTGCATGAATTGAAACTTATCAATATTATTATGTAACCATTTATCAACCCAGATCCATTATGTATTCGAATAAATAAAAATGCTCAATGCAATTAATTAAAATGAACTCTGTCATATTTATTAATATTTAACCTAGTATCTTGTAGTTAAGCAAGATAAAATAAAAAATGAATAAATATAACCTAGATATATCGATTCTTCAAAGGCTTACATTTTTTTGTCCACAATTTCATTGCAAAAGAATTCTTTTTTTGATGAAAATATTGTTTACAAGAATTAAATATTTTTTCTTATGATAAACAAAATACACGTAAAGAGAATCCGAATACAAATCCGGTCAATAGAGTTAAAAACAATTCCGGGCACAAGGATGTGCTTGAACTAAACTAGATTTCCATTATTTTGATAATTCCTTACGGGGGTGAATTGTGGCATTGCCTGGTAATGTGTATGATGTAACTGTACTTGCTAAAATGTGACAATATTTGTCAAACGGAATCAATATTTGCACTCTTATCTAATGATTGATATATTTTTGAAGAAATTTATTGAAAGTATAGGAAAAAATGAAATATGTTTTTGAAATATTCTCATCATTATTTGTGCTGTAATTCCTGTTATAATTTGAGGTAATTTTCGTTCAGATTATACGATAAGGTATTATAATGTTTATCAATACTGGGATACGAATAAGAATTTTGATATAAAAGCCGAAATTGTTTCAAGCAATATATCATTCAGTAATTGAAACTCATTAGTAGTTTGAGACGAATAAGAAGTTATATTTGAATAGAAGTCAAAAATGAGATTCTTATTGATTGCTTCACTATTTCTGGCGGCGATATATGGTATGCATTACTAGTATTAAAGCAATTATTGATTTTACTGTTTATACGAATTCATGTATTAATTGTTATAAATATTTTCACTGAATAGTCGCGCAGTCGAAGAGTTTGAATAAGGGTAATGAGAAGCAGGAAGATGAGTTGAATAAGCATCTGGATGCTATAAGGGAAGGTCAAAATCAACATGGTCAACATGAGGAGCATGAAAAGGTGCAAAAGGGTGAGAAGAAAGAGGAAGATGATTTGAACAAACACCTTGATGAAGTCAGAAAAGAGCAGCAGCATCAAGGTATAAATCATAACTGATTCATATATTTGTGAATTTGAACTAATTTTTAATTTTTACAAAACAGGCTCCAAATCGGAGCACTTGCCGCAAGTGCTGGTGGAAAGAGCCAGGGCCATTATCCATAGAGCCGAGGCTGATCTGCACAAGCACCACGAGGCCGGTCGAAAGCATCTTACCAAGGAGTTGGAGAACGAGATCGAAAAAGTGAAACATTTGGAGAAAGAACTGTTAGCTTTGGAACAGCACAAGCACATGGAGTTGCATAAAGTGCTTGAGGTCGAGGAGAGACTACTTCACCACGAGAACAAGCTGGCTGAAGAGTCGGCTAAGATCGAGCATGCTCACAAACAGGAACAGGAAGGTCATCACAAGAAGGAACAGGAGGAGAAAAAGCATGAGCACGAGGCCAAGGAGCAGGAAAAGCATCACCACCAGGAACAGGAGCACGAGCTGTACGGTAAGTGCAAACGAGCAGAATGTCTATTAGTATTAGTGATACTAATTGTGAATGCAATCGATTAATTCGCATCCGTTTCCTCCTTAGCCGCCAAAGAGGAGAAAAAAGAGGGAAAACTGCCCCACGTTTTGATCGAGAGAGCCCGACAGGTGATCAAATTTGCCGAGGCTGAACTGCACAAGCACCATCAGGCCAGTCGACACCATCTGACCAAGGAGTTGGAGCATGAGATCGAAAAAGTCCGACTTCTGGAGAGAGAACTGTTGGCTGTGGAGCAGAGCCGCCATCTTGACCTGGCTGTTGTCGCCGATGTCGAGGAACGACTCCTTCATCACGAAAACAAACTAATTGAAGAGTCAATCAAAATTGAGCATGCTCACAAAAAGGAACAGGACGAGCACAACCAAAATAAGCATCACCACCAGGAAGTGAAAGAGGAGGAACACCACCACAAACAAGAATAAAGTTTGCGTCGAATGAGTGTCTTATTTAATGTATTCTTTATTTAATGTTTTGTTTCATATCTATTATGTATTCAATTCCTGATAACTCCTAAAAGTTTTGAATAAAAATAATTTTGAACAAAATTTTTTTAAAATTATTTCAAGCAATTGCCCCCGGGTTTCAGCCATATCGCTTGTTACCAAGTTGAATTTTACATTTGGGATAATTACTATTAGAATGCATTGCTTATTGCACTGAATATTTCAGATCAAATCAGTCAGAATTGTGCATGCTCACAAACAAGAACAAGAGGGTAAACACAAAACTCATGAGCAAGAACAGAAACGAATTCCAGGTTCATGAACAAGAGCAGCACCAACATCATGGACAGCAATAAAGTGTTTATTAAATAATAAATAAAATACTTATTCATAAAATCGGAATAAAATAAAAATTATTTAATTCATTCAATAATTCATTCAAATTATTCGTTAATATTCTAATAATATATTCAATAAAATAATTTCTTTCGTGCAAATCATCTTACGTTCAAAATTGACCTGTAATTAAAATTGATTATACTGTACAATAATTTTGAAACATTCCACACCCAGCTCTTTGTGATCTAGCTTTTTCTACAATTGCTCAGGGTTCATTCTGTTTTTATAGATGTAATTTCTTATTGTAGTCCAATATTCAATAATTCATTCCAAAATCTATTGAAAATCATCTAGCTTATCCAATATTGTGTGCCAGGCTATTATTTAAAACACACAATTACGAAAGAGAATTATATCATCTTGATAATATTTACACTCACAATAATATTTATTTATCCAAAACATGTTTATAATACAAAGATAATAATTGGTTTCGAAATATTGTACTTTAAGTGCAATTAATATACGAATAAAAATATTTTTTGATTCATTTCACAACAATTCTCTGTTATTTTTTACAATTAAAACATTTATCCAACGGATGTGCAGGAAAGTAATAGGCATGATTTTAGAAATATCAATATTAGAACCATGCTCAATTTATTATTTATCGCAATAACACTAACTTTAAAACTAAGCTAATTATGTAAACTCTACTAAATATATTGTTAGACATAAAGCAAACGCTTATGAAATGCATTCAAAATTAAATTGCATTTCAGATCAAATACGAAATAAATAATTTAAATAAAAGGATGCTTTAAAACATATCCTGTATAGTTCATAGATAAATTTGACAGGATACAAATTGGGTACGTTTAGAACAATAGTCAATCATATGACATGACTTAGAGAAGGAACTGGCTAATTTACACCTAAGTATAGGCTTTATTTGAACCCTAATCAATAAAAGTGCAATACAGGGGTTCTCTCGCTATCCGATCCGAATCTGATCGAAGATTTCAAGTCAGCTGTCATTTGAAATATTTTTACCCATAGTTTGAAATAATTGCTAAAATTTTCGTATAAATACTGAACGAAAATATTGAAGAAATCAGTCTTAAAATTAACTAAACGTTAAGTTAAGAACAATTAATCTAAAGATGAAATTCTTGTTATTAGCATCGCTTGTATTGGCCGCCGTCTACGGTAAGTGCGAACCAGTAGTCGATATTAACTCATACTAACAGTGTATTTCAATTGATGTCTCAACAGTTGCCGAATCGCAGCATCTGCCCCAGGTGCTTGTTGAGCGGGCACGAGCCATCATCCATAGAGCCGAGGCCGATCTGCACAAACACCATTCGGCCGGTCGACAACATCTGACCAAAGAGTTGGAGAAAGAGATCGAAAAAGTCAGACATTTGGAGAAAGAACTGTTAGCTATGGAACAGCACAAGCACATGGAGCTGAAGAAAGTGCTTGAGGTCGAGGAGAAATTGCTTCACCACGAGAACAAGCTGGCTGAAGAGTCGGCCAAAATCGAGCATGCTCACAAACAGGAACAGGAGGGTCATCACCAGAAGGAACATGAGAAGAAAGAGCATGAGGCCAAGGAGCAGGAAAAGCACCACCACCAGGAACAGGAGGCCGAGCTGTACGGTATGTGCACAGGAATAGAATGTCTATTAGTATTAGTGATACTAATTGTGAATGCAATCGATTAATTCGCATCCGTTTCCTCCTTAGCCCCGAAAGAGGAGAAAAAAGAGGGAAAACTGCCGCACGAGCTGATCGAGAGAGCCCGACAGGTGATCAAGTTCGCCGAGGCTGAACTGCACAAGCACCATCAGGCCGGTCGACACCATCTGACCAAAGAGATGGAGAAAGAGATCGAAAAAGTGCGAGTCTTGGAGAGAGAACTGTTGGCTGTGGAGCAGACCCGCCATCTTGACCTGGCTGTTGTCGCCGATGTCGAGGAACGACTCCTTCATCACGAAAACAAACTGATTGAAGAGTCAGTCAAAATTGAGCATGCTCACAAAAAGGAACAGGAAGAGCAACACCACAAGAAAGAGGAGGAACACCACCACAAACAAGAATAAAGTTTGCGTCGAATGAGTGTCTTATTTAATGTAATATTTATTTAATGTTTTGTTTGATTTCTATTATGTATTCAATTCCTGATAATTCCTAAAACTTCTTATATTATAAATAAAAATAATTCTGAACAGAATTTTTTTTCAATTATTTCATTAATTTTTATTTTCTATATATTACTAAAAGAGCTAACAATGTCTTCATCAACCTTTCACCCTATAATGTGACCTATCTTATTTGAATAAATGTACGAACAGACTCAATAAGATATTTATATTATAAATGTTTTGTTTACTGTACGCTAAGGACAGGTCTGACAGTCTTTGAGCTTACAGTACTGTAAGTCAAACTGATTGCAACATTCAATGTATAATACGTTTAATAATAAATATTATTTAATTCAAAATCAACTTAAAAGTCAAATATTAATACATATAAAGGATTATAAACTTGTTATACAATTATATTATCAATAAAAATGAAAGAGCAGCCGAGGTCACTCCAAGGTCTTCGAGTATTATAAAGATAAATTGCTCATTGGGATAAAATATGACCAAGTTATATAAATAATTAACCCCAGTCATATACTTCTCTGAGCAGTGGTCCGAAAAGGTCTTTAAATGAATTTTTATTATTTGAAAAGCTTTTTACACTTAATTCCGAAACGATTTTCAAAATCTCTAAACAAGTCATAAGTTTAGCGAACTTTGCATTGGATTCGGATTTCGACCGATATTTCAATAGTAAATAGCGTTTAAGTAAATACATGTAAACGTATTGATGAAACCTATTGGCGAATAATG
>JAQIWA010001194.1:0-20356 GCA_034693305.1 Eueremaeus valkanovi
ACCCGTTGTTAATAAAGGACTTTGCATCCTAGCCTTCCCTTTCTCCTTTCTCTCGGGGGGGGGGGATGGGGGGGGTGGGGGGAGGCGATAGGCGAAGAAACTATATACTCCTTTTTCCTTCGGAGCGGAGTTAAAAAATAAATTTTAAAATTCGACTTTCAAAATGAGAAAGGTCAACATTATATTATAGTATATTTGATAAAATCTAATCACATATTATATTAAATTTATATTCAATCAGATATTTTTTCAATTTGTTGTTTTATAATAATATGTTCCGATTAATGTTGTGATAAAAAAATAAAATTCTTTTAAAATTGTTTTATATAAGCAGAGTCCGGAAAACCGTTCAGCCTAGTCGTGTATAGCAGTCTGGCGCCAAAAGAAGAGAAATGGGGTTTGTATTTTGAACAAAATTTAATCAAATTAATTTTAGTTACAATTTTTTTAGCAAGTACCCCCTTTCCTTCTATTTACCCCCATACTGCTATACACGGCTAGGCTGAACCGTTTTCCGGACTCTGTAGATAAGAATTGAATTTTGAATTTAATATAATTATGAAAAGTCAAACAAAGCCGCAATTTCTCAGTAAATTCTTTCATGTATTATAAAAATTGGTTTTCCTGCCTATAAAAGAGGTTTTTATGTTTAATATTAATAGATTGGACCGAATATACAGTACATTGTCTTATAGTTTAAATCCAAAGCAAACTTATTATTTAAACTTTATATTTCAAACGGAAATAATGTAAAAGTATTTTATATAATACTCAATATCTTTCATAAGAATAACATCTTTTTCTTCAGTTGTCTGTAAAAGGATTTAAATTTATTTATGAGAATATTTTATTATTACTTCTCTTTACGATTATTTACTTCAATAGAGTCATCGAATAATAGTATAATATATTTATAAATATAACTTTTGAGCCTAAGTTAACTATACATTAATTTCTTTTCGCATTTTATGAAATAAGTCTGAAAACAATGAGAAATATTTCTGAACTAATCCCTAAAGACTTATGCAATAAAAATATGTAACTTATATTTGAACAAAGATTATTCATAAGTACTGTATATAAAATATTAATATAAATATAGTGTATATAATATATTCAATATATCGATCGAATGAACAGATTTCAATCCTTAAAAATAAAGTGATCCGCGTATTAAATGTAGACCAAATGTCTTGATGAATCTAGAAATAAATTTTTCAATTTTAACCAATTTGAACTATCTTAAATTTCAAAAAAAATAACAAGTATTTTCATGTGCTAAATTAATCTTGCTCCATCAACATTATTGTCTGGTTATCTGAGAATCGATTGATTTCATCTCAATTTTGAGTCCTATTATATGATATTAAGTCAGATTATAGAGTATTCAATGTCTGACTGACTGCCGATAGTGTCCGCACACTATGTTTTAGTCCAATCCTCTATTGAACAGTAAATCAGTAAATCTAATCAAAGCCAATATGAATAACCGGTACATATTTAAACTCACGATTTCAGAACATTGGAAAACATTTTAAAACATTGAACCCGAGGGCAGACAAATGATTTCAGTTTTCAAGAAAGTGTGTCTCAACTGACTTGTGAGTACATAAAAATCAATTTTGAAGCAAAGTTTGTATTGAATTACTGTATATCGAAGTGATTTTAAAAGTCGGACAATATTTGTGTTTCAACGCATTTGATTCAAAATATGTAAGAGTAAAGTAAACGAGCAGGGTATAAGGCTATATAACTAGGTATACAACTTAAGTGCTTCAAAATCAAATTTAAGTTTATTTTCGGATATTATATTCAATATATGGCTGAATTGAGCCAAGACTACTGCATATCGATATATACTGTATAAATAGAAGATTACTGTACTATGAAATCGAAATGTCAAACGACCCTCATTTGTGAGTTCATATAGAAAATACTGTAAAGCAGCCGACACATTTTAAGAATAATATTCATTATAATGTAAATGATGAATTACCCTTATTCTTTTTATACCATATTCACCAAGTACATTCATATAATATCGGTGAGTTCACTGATCAATCCTCGCTGTAATTTACAATTTAATTGAACGACAAATAAAACCCGGAGTCAATTAATATAAATCTCATCCGAATTAAAGTCGGCGTCAATAGGATTGGAAACAAATAATTATTTCGTTGATCTTTTTTAGTCCTAATTAAAGGCCCATTAGTTGATATTATCTCCAAACAGATGTGGATTCAATCGCTTAAATAGCCGTTAAATTAAGTAATTAATTGTATTTTCACTGCAAGTGTTCATACATTCAGAACTTTTTGCTAATCCGTTGTTTATAAAAGACTATTCTCTGAACCTATTTGTCTATGGATTTGATCATAAAAACGGTCGAAGAGATAAGACAGCAATTAATTGTTTGGACTTTTGTTTTACGTTTGGCATTGGGATAGCATTTCATTGGATTATTATTTTCTGAAATGCATTTCTTCATTCAGTTGATGCCATGTATTGCAGAAAAGACAACATTCATCTGAACGCTACGAAAAACTTCAATTTTTGGCTCATTTTTCTATTCTGTTCGCAATATTACTATTATATCAATAATTGAATTGAAGTATACATTAAACATATGAATGATTTTGACTGAAACCAGAAATACTGTACAGTATTTTGATAGTTAATGGATTACAATATGTAGACTGCCTTCAAAATTGTGGGCTTAAACCTGAACCAAATTAACTTCAACTTCAAAATCCTGATTTCAAGCTTTATACCAAGGCTATTTGGTGAAATAGCTCATTGGAGATAATACAAAATCTAGTACTGATTTGAAAAATGAAAATTAATATTAAAAATATGCCCAGAACTGTACAGTAGTTTGGCTTTAATGATAGAATACAGAAATCATTACATGTTTTTCATTTATGCTTTCATTTTAATGAAAACTCTTTTAATGGTTATCTTTGTTCTCACAAATAGCGATAAATAGAAACATATTTATACTTATATTTCTAATGCAAACGCGAATGAGTTCTAATTGAGGTCATTCGCATTGAGAGCCGGGTACTTTTAAATGAATTTAATTGAGTCAATAAACAATAAATATAAAGCATTATTAAATTAAAGCATAACTTATTAGTCGACTAGACTTAGAAAGCGTTACATTAAAGCTTATAAGTTATAACCTTGCACATCTTTATAAAATAATACTTTCGCAGAAAATAATCTATTTTTATGCATATTATTCATTAAGTGTCGACCAATAAAACAGTTGCACCCTGCTATTTGCACAGACAGTGAGATATGTGAAAAATATTTAAAAAATTAGTTCAGCTTTTGTGATGTTATGAACGGATATTATGGAGTCATAAATGAATGAAAAGACTTATAAGTTTTCATTTTTATGTCATATAAGCCATTAATCTTCAAGTTTTTGCTTCAATTAAATTATAATACTTTGACAACAAATTTAAACTTTCGTCTAAATTAAAATAAATAGTTCCTGGACCATTCTAAAGGATACTAAGGGTACTATTATTTTTCTTTTTCAATTACACAGGGTATTTATTACCAATGTGAATGAAGAATAATTCAATAAACAAATTATATTAATAATAATACAAAAGTAATTTAAAAGAAAGAAAATAGAAAGTCATTGTTAGTGTTGGCAATCATTGAATATTTGTGGGTATTTTTGGTTATATTTGGGTTATATTTGGTTATATTTGGTTGGCTTACATGTTGTTCACAATCGATAAAATAGTTTTATTTACAGTATCACTCAGTCAGTCGAGTTCAGTTAAAATTTGATTTATTTGTAGTTTAAATGATTTAATCAACCATTGGATGTCATATAACATGAAGTCTAAGTTTACAAGACTTTACAGTCTTATTAAATCTTCGATTTATTTTGGGTAAAACAGAAAATATTGTTTTTGTTATCTTTTAGAAAAAGCTTTCATATAATATATGATATTAATAATGTGTTCCACAATATTCTGGTTTAGATTATCTTTGATTGAATCCAATTGAGTATTAAAGGACAGGATATCTGTAATAATAAAAACAAAGTGCGAAAGAAAACAAACGAAAAGAATAGAGAATAAGATTTCATATATTATATAAAACACTTAATCAATAGTTGATAACAAACGAGATGTGAGTTTGACTTAAGAAGATTACTGACAGAAAGAGTGAGACAGAAGAAGATGAAGTGACATAACTCTTGATTCACAGCTATCAAGTGGGCAGTGATTGTGTGCTAAGAAATAGGTCTAACTGTGCTCTGCATCCAATAAATTACTGTTTACTACAGATCTATAGAACAGATATTGGACTGAATGTAAATAATTAAATCAAAGACCAAATACTAGAGCTCTATATCGAGTCCTAAATTTGGTTTCACATATCAAATATCAATTGTCTATTCAGACCTAAAGTTGTCTAAAAAGAGTTGAATAGAGATATAAAACCATTCAATTCAATGAATTCACGTTAAGTAATTCTATAGACATTTATAAATGCTACCAGGGTGGTTAAGATAGTTTTATTAAGTTATGCTTTCGTTTGATTCTAATATATGTAAACCAGGTTCGACTCATATCAAGTTTGACAATATCTCACAGTAAATGTCAACAGAATTTGTTTCTATTTCTAGACCAGATTGAGATCAAATTAAATGTATCAAGCTGACTCTAGTGAATAAGTTTGTAAAGAAGCGATTGCTTAATAAAAACATAACTCTATCCGAAGAAAATCAAATATAAAAATAAAAATAACTACTAATCTTTGAGGCATTGGTCACATGATTTAAATCCATTTCATTTATTGAATAATTGAAAAAATTTTAATGTAATTAAAGAATAAAATTAATGAATACATAAATAGAGTTATCGTTTGGTTTTAAATACAGTTTTCACTTCTTATGAGATATTGAATACCCGAGTGAAAGACAGTCTCTGAATCACCCGGATACGTTTACATGAAACAAAGGCGTTATCTAAAACAACAATAAATTGTAGTAAATGTAGCCGGCTCATTCAAAACCGGAGACTTATATATATTCTTGCAATTGAATTATGAAGTATGAGAGCTATGAATACGAAGATCACATTAAAATTTAATGATTAACTCATTTATTATTTATATATTGATATAAATATTTAAAATCTTATGAGAGTTTAAATGATTTACTATAATATATTTGAACTTTTATTTTATTTATAGATATATTCAAATCCTGGTTTGGCTCAAGAGTCTCAACACAGTAGTGAAGAGTGGGTTCAGACTCTGGTTCGATCTTCAGCGGCAACTCTAATACAGTTAATACCAGTGTATTGTTTGCTATACGAAAACTCATAAACTTATATAATGGAGTAAATGAGCTATGAATACAGATTCTGATGCTTTCAGATGCGGATGCAATCATAAAGAATCTCGATTTCAAAACATTCTTACTTTACTTCTGTTTTTATTTATTTCCTTTTCTTTTCTTTATTTAATCTTTTATTTCGTTTATTTCGATTGAATTCTGATGAATAGCTTTTGTATTTTAGTCTTAATTAAAACTCTCTTTTCTTATCAATACTTTCGGCTATTTATATAATAAATCAAATTCTGTTAATCTTAGTTTCAAACACCCGTATAAGTATAAAATTGCTTCTAGCACAAGTAGGTTTTAATGTAGAAGTTAGGCTAAACTTAGGCTAAGACTTATTTATTTATAAACGGCTAAAATTTATTTAAGAAAATTAGTTTAATTATACGTTAACTGCTTTTATACACATCTTTGTCGACAGTCTTTATATACAGTTTTCTAACAAAAAGAAAAAACTAATGAATTGAGTGAATCGATGGAAACAATAGATTTTGACAAACAGTTTGTCTCTATATATGCCATACAATTATTAACTGTATTATAATAAAGATTAGATTACAAAATAGAAAAGGCCAGGATACTTGAGCTACGAGTCATAAGAAAGGTCAATTGCATGATTGTTATGCAAGTAAACCATAAAAACATATACCAGAAATACTGTAGGCACCAGTAGGTAGGCCGAGCCCACGCATCAGATGGAAAACAATTTTGGTCTGGGTGATTGAGTATCTGGTCTTTGTTCTGAAAATTATTTATAAATGTTTATAAAACTTGTTTAATTCAAACTTCATCAAGTGTGCTTGGTCAATATTGTTTAATTCAGAATATGATTTACATTTTATATAAAATTCTTGTTCTGAAACTGTTGTCTTCAATTCACAGCAGAATTTGCCTCAAATTTCCAAAATATTTGCCAAACATTGGCTTTAATTTAATGATGATTTGAATACATAGTCGATTCAAAAGCAGTAAAATTTAATTAAAATACTTATGGCTTGAACTTAGTTGTGTCACAGAATGTGATTAAATATTGAAGAATAGTGCAAGGTACAAAATCTTTAGCTGTAGAAAGTTCCAAAATATTTTCAATTCAACGAATAATTAATATGAATTTTATTGATAAAATACTAACTGTTCAGTCAGACAATGAATATTTAAAAATTATATTTTGGTTTAAACTAATTCTTAAAATTTCTAAGTTATAACAAATAGACTAAAAATCGATTAAAACTTTTCATGAATACTGTTTTATCAGAGAATAGCAATTATATTAATATTATATTAGGAATAAGCTGGTTCACATTTATTATGCATGTCGTGGGATACATGTCCAGACAGCTCACACGGAGTTTCTGGAACAGTAGCACTCTATGGGTGGTTGGCCTCATATGTGGATATAATTGATAAATTCAAAAACATAATCAAATAACTTATTTATAAATTAAATATCGCATAAATTGATGTGAAATATGGAAAAAATTGAAACATTTCTAAATTTTCTTAATTTAGTTTTTGAAACAAGCACAAACGTCGAGAATACATTAGATCTATTGATGATAATATAGCCATTAGAAGCTAATTGGGTAAATTGGTATTCATAACTATAGTATTTACAAAGCATTAGCTGTACCAGAGATAGGCAATGGATGTGACGACAGGGGGGGTGAACCAAAAATTTTGTCAAAAGGGGTACAATGAATCACTTTTGAGGGCCAAAAGTGCTTCCATTTCCGAGTTTTTCCTCAAAAACATCGAAAAATAGAGGGGAGTATGCCTCAGTCAAAATCACAGGGGGTATACCCCCATACCCCCATTGCCTATCACTGAGCTGTACTAACGGTGACAGACAATGTTGAAAAATTTCAAATTTTTTAAAATCTAAAAATCAGTATAATTTTCAGAATTTTGAAACGTTTACAGTTTGGGGGACAGAAGGAACGCAGACAGACAGGTACAGTAGGTCTGCATAAGCGATTACACAGAGCTAAAAAAATGAAAAATATTTTATTTCACTTTTTTGTAACATTCCGTAACATTAGACCATCGATTGATAAGATTTCAAATCAGTTTATCCGAACATTATTTAAAGTTTTTCAGAATTTCAATACTTTTTTGTGAAAGAGAACAGAAAACAAATTTATATTTGATGTCAGACTTGATTCTGTCAAACATCGCCTTCAATATTAAACGAAATATATACTGTACTGTATATATGCCCTTATATTGGTATTTCACTAGAATTGATACGAGAATGTCATTTAGGTATTGGACACATATATTCACAGCATTCACATTGAATTTGATTTTTTTTCATTTTATCTTTTAGTGAATTTTGTATTTTAGACGAAAATAATTTTAAACGAATTGAATGTTTTGAAGAATAGAAAAATATATATATTTATAGAAATAAATTCATTCAAAATATTCACTGTATATTCGAAATGTAATTAAACTTAAATGTCATTCGTTTAGAGTTTAGTCAATTGTGTCAAACAAATGATTTTTTATATAATATAGTATTTAAAGCATTGGATAACAAGTTGGATATGCATTGTAAACAAGATTCTGCAGTTGTTTACTAACTCCTCTTTGCACGCATTGCTCAACCGAGTGAATCAATTTGATAATTACATTTTGCCAAACACGAAAAATTGTGAAGATCAAATAGCTTTCATAATTTTTCAATTTTAATGAAATGTATTTAAAAAGGTTTATCGATTTTTTTCAAAAAAAAAGTAATGAATAATAGAATAACAAAATTTCATAAATAAATAAATTACTTATTCTGTATTTCTTTAGCTTATTACTAATAAAGAACATGTTGATAATAAAAAGACCCTGTATAGTGTATAGTGTATAGCGTTTTAATATTTTACAGCTGTTAGATGTGTTTATATCGTATCGACCGTTCTTTTCCTGGATATACGTCAAATCAAGCCTAATGTTTGAGACTGTGACAGTACAATTGAAAATGTTACTGCAATATGACTGAAATAGTCATCTCTGCAAATCTTGTTTCAATTGTACTGTCACAGTCTTATACATTAAGGTTGAGTTAACGTTTATATAATGAACGAAAGGTATTTTCTCATTTTTAAAATATTTAAAATTAAAAAGTAACCAAGAATGTTTTAAAACTGGAATCTACTTTTAAGTCACTGTAATTTTAATGAAGAACTTATTTTATCGGAAAATTTTATTAATTGCATTATAACCAGTACAGTTCAATTATAAAAGTGGATAATATTAATTAATAAGTTATTTTCTATTCAAAAATAAGCCAAAAAATATGAAATTAATTATAGAAGTAATTATCGAGAGCTCATAAAAATATATTTTAATAAAAAAAAGGTACAAAAGATATTAAATGTCAAATTCATTAATATTTTAATACTAATTATTGTAATAAAAATTCATAGAAACTCACTTTTAGGCCAAAATATGATATATTTTTGATCCAAGGTATTAGATTGCAAGTGAGAACAAAACAGATGACTTTGTTGTTCAGATAACCAGTAGTTCAGCAAAACTTTTTCGGGTATTCTATGTCTGTTCAGGCAATGCAGTGAAGAGTGTTTTAAGTATAAACAGATAGAGAGAGACATAAAGTGATGAAAACGCAGCGAATGAGCAACGCATGTGAACAGCGATACAAATATATGATAGCATACCGTATGTGAGAAAACAAGGCATTTAGCAGTTGAAGGCATCTACCAATAAATACCAACAGTGTATATATCGGTATATATTAGTGTGACATAAGGTTAATAGATTTTTTAATGTTAGCAGAGTTTGTGCCACTTTTCAGCCCACTATTGGTAGAAAAATAGCTAACTTTCAAAAGGTTTGAATTATATAAAAGAGTTGGTTAGGAATTGCACTGTTGTTATCCAATCTTACTTTACTGTTGCGCCCACACAATACAGTCTATCGGTTTTGCACTCTTTTTTTAATATCATTATTATTATTGCATTTAATTTAATAATAAAGTCTTTTCAAAAGAAAATACGAAATATTTTTAAAATAATTCTCTTCTAAGAAATGACAGATTTTTGCTAAACAATCGACGCTTTAAAGTCAGTTTCACTTCTTTTAAGAAATATTTGAGCGAAACTAATATCAATTGAAGAGTACTTTTTATACGCCCCGTTAGACCCTAACTCTTAATTGTTATCTACTTTACTGTATTATTAACCACATCATTCAAATGAGATGAAACAGAATTAAAAATTATTGTGCTTGACTCTAATTGAAATATGGAACCAATAGTGAGGCACCAGGACATGTTTAGTTGGGGGTTTACTCTGATCAGTGTTATTATCAATGAGAGCCTAAAATTGGTAGTATTTTTCAAGAGTTTCCCGAATATTGACAGAAAACGATCGACAACTTGGATGTGAAAGTATTGGACCAAATATTTAATCAGATTCTGTGAACATTTGTTAGAAAATTAACAGTTGGTCTGTAATTGACTTTTAATTAGCTTTTGTTTGCTTTTAATTTCAGACAAATAAAAGTAATTTTTAGTCCTTGATCAATTTGGTCGCAACCATTTGAAGTAAAACAAATAAAAATATTTTAAATTAACTTTTTTAATGAGTTTTTATAATTGATTAAAAAGAAAAATCAGCAAGCTGAGATTATTAACCTAATGAACCATATGTGACAACTTGTATAGAGACAATCAAATTATACTGATTGGCAAAGTATTGAATCGAAAAATAAGAACAAAACAATGGAAGTTAGCATACATTCAACAACTTTACCGTCTGATGCACTCGTCAGCTAATTATACCAAATCTATTCAATTTTAGTACTGTTTCAACATTTCTGTAGAAATTTAATTTTGTTTTTATTTTAACTGAATTTCCTCATCGATAGTGAGATTAAGTAAATGTTTTCATTAAACTCTTTGTGTCGTATGATAGAGTACAGTAACTGTATATGCGCTACAATAATAAGACCAGATTTGTGTTGCTTTTATTCTTATTATAATTTACTGTGAATTTCGATTTTCAATATTTATAGACATCTTTGACTCAATTAAAGATCAATGTCTTTGTCCATTGAATATTGTATTCATTAATTAATGAGTTTATTATAAATATTTAGCTTTACTTCTATTGATATTAATCGAAAAAATCAAAAGCATTTTCATTATTCACTTGTTTTCTTAATTATATTCTGTTAATCAATAGATCACTCTTTTATCGATCACATCGATGGAAGATCATAATAAGAATCCCAGGTCTAAACTTCAACTATAATTTGACTATAGAATTATTCATTTATAAATTGTCGATAAAATGGACTATTAGTAAAACCCAAGGGTCAAATGACGAAACAGTTGAGCAGGTTTATTTTGTCAATTTGATAAACTCAGGGGTAGTTTTGTAGCTATACTTCGTTTGTTTATTTATGAATTTCAATTAGAATTGAGTGCTTTCATAGAAATTTAATCATATTTTTGGCGAATAATTAATAAATATTATTGATATCAATGTATTATTAAAGTGATGTCGTGTTAGCTCTAATTTGCTGTCAAAAGGTTAGATATAATGACATACTGTATATGTGTATTAAAGTCAACTTTTTCATCCTTAGTAAATCATGAGTTATCTTGGTGAAGTCTGGCACAATACTTGGATCAATTCACTTTCCATCTTGGATCAATATCGTATTCTTCAGACAATAATTCTATGATCAATGAATTCAATCCAAGACATAAACAGTTTTTTAATACAATAAACAAAAGTTAATTAAATTCAAACAATAAAACAAGTTTATACACATATATATTAACTACTCTTTCGATTAAAAACAAAAATTTCAAACTAATTCGACTCAGCTCATATCTCGGAGTCTATCGTATTACCCACATTCAGTTCAATGCCGTGTAAGCCAGGTCAACGAATTTTCGAAAAATAAGATTTCTACTTATTGGCTGTTCATATAAAGTGAAGTAAAATAAATGATCGGGGTTTATAATTAAAGTAACACAACATAAAAGCCGATCAAATATTTACAGTTACAATATAAGAAATTTAAGAAAGTTCAAATCAAAGGATGACCATAGTAAAAATTAGCGAATTAACTTTGCCCAAAACTGTATACCCAGATTGGTTTAAGATTTGTTTTAAAACAAATATTTTTATGGGGTTTCTTATTATTTATTACTTTTATGGCTTTCACTACATTTGAGTTTTATTAACATTTAGTAAATCTTTTTCCAAACATTTATTTGAAATTCTTATATATTTTTCTGAATATTGTTTATTATTGTCTAAAATATTTTTATAGCGAATCTTCAGTTATACTCGAAATATATTTTTATTTTATTTTCAGTCTTTATATAGCCTTATGTGCTCTGAATAAGAATATTCTTCAACAGACGACTCACTCTTTCTTATTCTCGTAAAAACATTTGAATCCAATGTTGAGAATAAATAGGACGCAAACAGAACTATGAAATGTCATAACAGGAGTGATCAGTCACTCCATTCTGTTTCTCTGATGATGTCATTCACCAAAATGTTTTCGCAATTCAGTTCATACGTATAAAACAGTTTCTGGAATTTTTGTCTCCGATTTCTATGAACCCGAACATTTAAGCCCCAAAACAGTAAACACAACTGATTTTGATTCTCATGTAATTAATCTTAATATCAAATCTCATATTGTTTTTATGTATGGATTACTAAATGATTTATATATTTTTAGAGTTTTATGAACTAAATCGTTACGAAACAGTTCAGATCATCTGAGCTTCAGATCAATTACACGATGAATAGTATTGAATGCAATGAATTATGTAATACATGTAATACTAATATAAATTTGACGAATCTTTATATTCATTCAATTAATTACTTAAATAACATTCAATTTGTTTGATGTAAACAACATTAAAGACATCACTGATTATTCAGTAATTTTATTCAATATTCTCTTCGATATAAAGTTGTTTTTCTAATAAAATATTGATTTTCGACTAAATATTAACTGAAAGCACAATATCAGTGAATTGATCCATAAAATATTTATCTGCTTTAAACAGATACTGAATCTTAACTTTATTGCCCAATATTTTCGTACAACTCTATAAGACATATGGTTTGCATTCGATGTCATAGTATTGTTGCCAAAAGTTTTATTGATTCCGATTCTGTTTACTCGTAAAAAACTTTGAATTTTAAGAATTGAAAAGAAGAGAGCACATTCTTGGAAATTCAAAATATCAATGCAATAGCCCAGCATTTAGAGATTAAGAGTAACACAATTATTATTAAGCGAAATCATTTAGCATTTTATCAAAAGTATTGAAATTAGAAAAAGTCATAAACAATACCCGATATTCACTAATCATTTAGACTCATCTGAAATGATAATGAAAGTCAAATTAGCTAGACAATTTTTATCCAGGGGGAGGGGGTTATCTCAGATATGCTAGTGCACTAAGAAATGTTATGTTTATGGAAATTGTGACCAAATCTGATAAGTTTTAAATATCATTCCTATGTTATCCGAAAACGAAAACATCGATTATGTCTACAGTTTTGTAAACAGTATATAAAATCCATTTATCTTTCGAAGGCTATTGTTAAATAAAGCTACCATGGCATAAGTGTGACACCGAATAATGGTGGAAATTTTCTATCCTTTATCAAATGCTAATCAGATTAAGTCGACTGAAATTCAAATTTAGAATTCAATTGATTAGCAAACAAATAGGTAAACATCAGACTAGTATTGCAATTAATGTTAATTTATTTTCATCCATTAGAGCTCATGAATGTTGAAAATGCAAATCACTAGAAGAAAGCATTTGATTAGAACTGTGGCTAAATTTAGCTGCACTGGTATTTAAGTTTGTCAACTTAAAAAATAACATGACTTTTAATTTTAATACATATTATACTTTTTTTAAAGCATTTATTTGAGGCTCAAGAATATTATTCCTTAAATTATAGTTAATTATATTTATATTGATTTGTATTAACTTTTATACGAAAACATATTTATAGCCATTGAGGAACTGCTGCCGTATTTTAACAGCACTTTATATGAATTCAATCGATAGATTGTGAAACAGACAGAGAGGACAGTATGTATTATATGGTAGATTCGACGCACTTTTTAGTTTAACTTTCATTTTATTTGGTTTTAATAATAATAGTTAGCATCCAATGAATAGAGAATTGGTTTTTAGATTAGATTTTTGGTTGTATTCGTAGTAAACAAGAGATTTATATTTTTATTAATAATCATAAGATTCTTGATCTGAGAGTTATTATAAGTATTGCTATAATCGATGGATTATGTTCTGAGTTCTGAGTTAATAGTAATAACAATGTTATTGAATATCCGATTGGATTATGCCTTACATGAGATGCCGTCAAATAAGCAGTGGTCGGACTGTAGCGGAGGATATGTTTTAGTGAAGAACAGGAATGAATGCATTAAAGGCCGACACGTGTCGGAGATATGCAATTATTCAGAGCAGTGCCAGTACTACGATCTGAATGCCCACTGCGATCATAATTGGTTTTGCAGATGTACTGCGGACTCGGCTTTCAACCCAAGAATCGGCAGATGTATTAAGAAACTGAACGATACGATCAAAGCTAAGATACGAGAACTGGCTGTCAGTATTAAACTCAAGAATACCACTGAACTGAACAGCTTTCTGGCAAACAATAGCAGAAGAATTAATTTATTCTCTCTACTGATGGACAGGCCTTCCAATCCGAGAGCCGGTGTCTGTTCGTCGGACAACCTTTGGAACAATTCTACGAATGTTTGCGAATCGAACCCATTTTTCGTATATTCCGGATCACTTCTGATGACATTCATGTTTGCAATTGCTTTCATATCATTAATACTAATGTTTTACAGACGACGACAGAACGAAACAATCAATTTATTCCAAACTCTCAATGCATTCAATTTTGCTAACAATCAAGCGTTGGGTCCGAACGTGTATTTCGTGTCTATCCCTACTCAGGAGAACACACTTCCCTCATATCGAGAATGTGTCGAAAGGCCATCGATTAACAGTAAACTTCCGTCTTATGAAGAAGCCATTGGAGCTGACCCCATGCCTGAGCCCATGTCTGCTCCCAATGAGACCACACAAATCACTTAGTCTTTTAGAATTGATTTGAGTTTCAATTATTTCTATTTTTGTTATAAATTATTTCATATATTTATAAAATTGTTGATAACTTATGATTATTTCTATTTCTGTATTCATCACAAGGTATAGTCTGTTCCCCCAAACATTCACTTTTGAAACCGTTATAACAGAATAATTACACAATTAAATCAAATTAACCCAAGAATCGAGACAAGAATGGCATTTAAAAATGTCCTTTGTCAATAACAATGATAAAGCTTTCTCAAAATGTTAGATTAACCAGAACCAATTGGCTAGCCTTTCATAAATTGAGATAAAAATATATTTTGAATAAACAGAGGGTTTATTGGATTTAATGGGAAAGACATTTGTTATGAAAGATCAAATGGTGGATATGCTGGTGGCCACCTTGTACATATTAATATGAACATACAGTATAAACAGTGCTAATATTCTTGTGTCGCTTCAAAGCATAATGTGATTAAAAGTGAAAATTATTTTTTTGTCTTTTATACAGCACTTAAAAAATTGAATTTATTTTGTTTTCTATTGAATATTATATTAAATTTCTTAATTAGAAATAAAATTATAAAATGAAGTCACAGAACATTATTTTGATAATATTTTTAAACTATATTACATTCGTAATATAAAGGTCAACAAGACTTGATGTTACCAAGGGCTGTTGGCAACCTGGATTCTTCTGAGGTTCAAAAACATAGAAAACAATTTTCAAAAGTAATAAGACTAAACTCATTCTGATTATAAGCATAAAAGGAGGGGCAGATTTTGGTTGAAACTGTATATTCTTAAAAATGAGCATGTTAATTCAAGCAACCTTCTTGTGAGACCTTGATCGTATAAATGTTGAACATTGAAGTTCAGGCGGTTTTATCGCACATTAATATTAAGAAAATTATTTTCTCTGATCTTATTGTAAGACACAGTATGTTATTTGATATGTCATTATTGGATCAATAAATTGTGTTCACATCTGCGCCGCAAACATAGGCTTATAATGTGTTCACTCAATGGTTTGCATCGCATGGATGGAAGTTCGCAATTATTGGCATCATATCTAAACACCAGTAGCGATGGTGATGTTGTTAGATATTTTTAAAGTACTCTGTGTCGTTTTGACATTAATACTGATATGTAATGAGAATCGTTTTCATCGGATGAATAATTTAATATAGAGTCGAATACTGTAAGCATTTAAAGCCTGGGTTTGTAATCAATATATCCGTCGTTCAGTCCATTCTTAGTTGTATTGCTCTAAACCTAAATTTGATACTGGTCAATGATCATTATAATGATTTTACAGTAATTTAAATGTTGTTTATTGTACAATAACGCAACCTATATTGTACTACCTGTGCGTTAAATGACAGATAATTGAAGGACGCCTTCAATTGATGAAGAATTGAGTCACAAATATAGACAACACTGAGTGACAGCATTTTAAGAATCGGTGTAAAACTCCGATTATATTAATATTGAAATAAACAAATACAGTATACGTTCAAAAGAGTGGTTACTGTACGTCAATATGGGAACGGCTATCGACTTGTCTTATATAGCACTGAACAACGATTCTGTGATTCCGTTCAACAATAATGGAAATGATATTCTGTTTAACGACAATATCGACTCAACGATAGAGAACTTAACCAGAGCTCAGATCAACTGTGAGTTCCGATACAAATGGGATGAAAGCAAAAATAAATGTCAACAAAGACTGATTGAAATAAAAGCCGAAAATATATTATTCTTATTCACAATTCTGTTCGTATTTTGTGTTTTATTCGTATTTATACTGAGAAGACGTGAACACGAATTCGCACGAATCGATGCACTGCTCGAAGACGTGATGGCATTACACGAATTCGGACGATCACTGCAAACAGACCTCAAGGAAAGGGATTATCAAATGGAGAGCGAAAATCAATTACCTTCCTATCAGGAAATTTATGACAACAGCTATGTAATAGACATGAACGACGAATTGCCCTCTTATGAAGAGGCCGTCGAATTGAACAGAGCAGACAATTCAACCCCGAGTACTAAACACATTGATTGCTAAACAAAAAGTATTTTTTTTAAATTCTTGTTTTTGATTACAAATAAAACTTTTAAACAAAATATTTAATATACTCTAAAAATATTCAGAATTTATTTCTTAATATATTTATTACTAAAATAAGAATATGTTATGTGAGTCAACAAATGTCATAATATTAATAACAGGTGTGTCGGGTGGTATTTGAAATCATAATACGATCTGTGAATATATTTGTGTCTTTAGAAATGTTGGCATAATTTTTATTTTTGTGAAATTATTTAAAACATAAATATATTTGCTTTTATGTAAAGTTCAAAAAATTTATTATTAATAATAAAAATTAAAAGTATTTAATCCTAAATTCAATGAACTCCTGCACAAGTGTTGGCCAGGAATTGTCCAAATGTCGGGTAAATTAAGTGAAAATGTCTGAAATTAAAGGAAGGGAAGGTCTTGACGGGTGATAGTCCAGCGCCAAATAGTAGAGTCATCGCACACACAGACAAGTGTAGTGCCATCTCTGCTGAAACTGGTCTGTCGTATAGCCGTTCGGCACTTCTGACGCTCCAAAACGATGGGCTCGTACTCGAAGGGGTCCTCAACTGTCATATCCCATACAGAAGTGACGCCTAAATTGTTTCCGACGGACAGTAGGCTCTGCTTATAATCCATTGAGAAGCGAATGAACCAGTAGTGCGAGTCCTTCAGTACGAAGCTATCGATTAAAGCTATTTCTTCACTAATTCTGTTACTCTTATAGTCGTATTCGGAGTCCAAGAGCTTTGGTTTCGAACAAACGATTTGATTGTCACAAGACTTGGATAACAAGTATTTGCCGAAGAATTGGACGCAATCGACGTAATTGGAGTGGACTTGTCTGCTCGAGAAGGCCGGGAAGTGCTGCCATTCCATTGGGAATGACTTGTCTTCGCTGTCGTAATCATACGATTCTTTGATTGCGTTCTTTACTTCCTGTTTATCCAATGACCAGATCTTAATGGAGTGATCAATACCTGTGCTTACCATGAATTGATTGGATAACAGATAGAAGTCGGCGCAAATCACTTGATCCCTGTGTCCGCAATCGCCGCCGAATTTGACGACACAAACAGATGTCTTGATATTCCATAACCGAAGCGAATGGTCTTTACTCGAAGACAGCAATAGATTGGAATCGTGTGGACTGACCTTCAGGTCATTTATATCACTTCCGTGTCCTATCAGATGGCGTGACGTCTGAAGAATGCAATCGATTATACGAATGACACCTCTTTTGCCGCCACTTATTATCAACGGATTGGCCGAGAGGTCATCCATAGACCAACAACAGGCATAATAATCCTCGTTCTTATCGCCAGCAAAGCATTGAAGCAAACGAATCGATCCATTGCTAAGACATTCATAGATTGTCACCCGATTTGATCCGACGGTTGCGAAGCAGTTCTGCTCTTTCGGGAGATATGTATTGAACTGAACGCCATATAAAGGCTTCTCATTGTCTGACTTAACACTACAGCAGAACTTAAATCCCAGTTTTGGCCGCTTTTTCGGCCCTTTCAGTGCCAACACTGCCTCTACTTCTTCCTCCTCCTCATCAATGACTTCATTATCTGATCCGTCTTCTGATTCGAGTTGACTGTCTATCCTCGGGTCGGGTGCAGCCATACCCGGGTCGGGTTCGGCTACTGCTCTGTTCGGTCGGTAGTCCTGTGGAGTCAAGTCTTCAATTTGTTGGTCCACTTCTGTATCGGAGGACTCGTCCGAAATCAAGTCGATTAGCATTACATTCCTATTCTTCTTCTGATTGCCATTAGTTTTGGGTTCAGTTTTATTAACCCTTTTATTCATATCATTATTACTCTTATTATTCGTATTTTTATTTCGATTCGTTTGAATCGTTTTTCCTTTACTTCTAATATAATTAGGCTTTAAGTCAGACATTGTTTTCAATTAAATTAATTATAAATTAATTAATAAATGAAATGAAATATAATTAAAGACTGAAATCAAATGAAAAAAAACTATTAAACAATTAAAAACATGTGATTTAGTGCTGAAAGTATGGAAAGTATGGAAAGTAAACACAACTTTTAAAATGACTCAATGCTTAAAAACCGGTTTTATATTTCACTGCATTTTAATTCAGATATTTCACAGATATTTGACTTCAAAAATGAATATCAGTTTTCAATTAAAAAACATTTATTTATTCATACATACGATAAGAGTCTTATCATAAGACCAGTTATAAAAAGTATTCAAATATTATATTTGAAAAAAAAGATAATTAGAAACAAAAAAGTTTTTGAATATAAAAACAAACGGAAAGTGTTTAAAAACATTAATAAATATATAGTTTTTATAAGTTTTTAATTATATTAAGAATTAAGACATTTATACGAAATATTTGTATACATTAATACATTAATCACTCAAATCGTTGTCTTAATTGGTTTCAGTCTTGTATTGTCTGCCAATTGTCTCCATTGGTTGGTCTGGACTGAGCACCGAATGCTTGTACTTCATGTGAGAGGCCATGCGCTGTCGATCACAGCACCAGAAGCAACAGAACGGACATAAGAACGTATCGATTGTCCCGTTTGTCCTCTTTTTCATCAATTGGTCGACATTTGGATTAATTTCAATGATTTTGGACTTAAGCCCATTTGAATGAATGGAACTTACATTTGATCTGTCATTGCATTCAGTCTTCTTCTGCACTCTATGTGTCTTCACGTGTGCTCTCATTGCAGTCAACTCTTCTGACCCGAACTCACATCCATTTGCTTCACACAAATAGTATTGCTTTCCTTCGATGAGAGTTCTGCTGAAGACATGTCCGCAATATCTGGATTCGACTCTTGTGTCTCTCAATTCATACAAACTCTTCGTTTGTTTGCAATCCATTGAATCCATCGGTTCTTTGCAATCATTTACTCGAACTTTATTAAGACTTTTAGACATTATTTACACAAATATTAATACGAATTGCAATGAAATTATAGAAACGAAACGAATATTAATTGAATTCAGTGTTAATACTGACTGTGAGTCACAATTGAACTCAACTTTCAATTCAACGCATTCTTTCCGAACGAGTCATTCAATTCACACTAAACGCAAGTTATGTGTACTTTAGTTAATGGACCGACAAATTGAGCCCAAACCCAATTTATTCCCGACTATACCCCATATCAATGTATTTTAAGTTTTTGTAGAATATTCTGAACAATTGATTGCAATAATTATTAGTAAAGAATTCAATGAAAGTACAGAATATATTAATGGTTTCATAGAATCCAAAGTTTTCTTTGAACTGCTATTATTCCGAGCACTCTATTGGTCCGTATTTGCAATTTTTGTTGCAATTATTTTCTTAAGCCTTCTTTGAGATAATTATTAGTCAAAAGTTTAGATTTAAAATACTTTACAAAATGTGTTTTGCCTAACAAACTACACCTATTGGAACAATACCACAACAATTTCATGTAAATTCTTTTCCTTGAGCCAACTAATTCGTAATTAACTGGTGTGAAATTATTTGTATGATTTTGACCCGGAGCACTATTCTATTGCTTGCAGAGATCCGGTTCTAAACGTTGTTCCAAAGCATGCGTTATATTTGAATGAAATATTAGTTTCGATTGAATTGAATTCAATGATTATTACATTAAATCAATGCAATTATCAGTTCTTCAGACATGCCTTCTCAGAGATAGGCAATGGGGTGTATGTCCCCTGCGATTTTGGCTGAGCCTGGGGGGGGGGGGGGGGGGGGGGGGGG
>JAQIWA010001195.1:0-20330 GCA_034693305.1 Eueremaeus valkanovi
TCATATCCAATTTCGGTGGACTGTTAGGCATGTGGTTAGGAATGTCTGTACTTATGATTTGCGAATATTTTCATAAATTAATTGAAATATTATTCAATAGAATTCATTATTCGAGCAGGTAGAAACCATGTATAGCTTTAACTATATGATTCTAACTGTTTTCTGATTGTTTACTAATGTAAGAAATGAATAAATAAAGTATCTTGGCCACTCTGAATTTTCATGATTAAGTGCTATAATTAATTAGTTGCGCATAATATACCCTGTGTGATATGTATTACGAGTTTGCCAAGAATAGTAGAGTCAGACCAGATTTAATTCACACTCAAAATACAGCAAATACGTGGCAAATTGTGACCTTGCACATCACTACTGTGAATATGCCTACTTGGGGCGAATTTTTATTCCTTATTATAAATTTGAGTTAAATTCGTTGATATATTTAACTCTTCCGAATAACACATCAAATACTAACGCGAAGGCAACTGTGGCCGAATAATTTATGTATTGAAAAGAAGTCGACTTCCAGTGAATAAAAATTGAGTAATAAGTTATGTTTGATTACGTAAGCGTTAGTTCGCAGACTTCCTCACTCGCTCTCTCCTAACACCCGATTCCATGCTTTCAATATGTAGACTGTGAGAGCAATTAACAGAATAGCAATTAAACCTGTTATTTAATATTAAGTTATAAAGTATTGCACTAATTGTTGGCATTCCTTCTGATATTAAAAAGGGTCTAAATATTTATTCATTGGTAGAACTGTGAAAGTGCAGAGCTTTTGAATTAAATAAATGTAATAAAATTAATAATTAGTGTTTGTTTACGTAAGGATTGGTTTGTGTGGCTCTCACAACACTCGCTCCCATGTATTCAATATGTAGACTGTGAGAGCAATTGACAGAATAGCTATTAAACCCGTTATTTAATATTAAGTTATAAAGTATTGCACTAATTGTTAGCAGAAGTGCGGAGCTTTTGAATTGGAATAATATATAAATATTTCATACAAAATTATTAATTAAATATTAAAATCATATTCAACCCAACTGTATATAAGGCAGTATAAACTGTCTTATATACAGTTGGATACAGAAATACAATAGAAAAATCTGATCATTGATAGTAATCGTATTGAATACAATCATAACATTTTAGTACAATGTGCACAAAAATATTTACGTTTTTTATGCTCTACAGCAACCACTTAGTATAAGACAACCTATGTCGCCTTTTACTAAGTGTAGTCAATAGAATATTCGTTCAAAAATTATGTTTCTATAAAATTATTTAAACCATTAGTTTTGTCAAATAAATAGCAGTATTTAGTTATGTTTTGTGAATTTGTTTTAAGTATTTTTTATCTTATAATCGTTTTACTACTATTTAATTGGAAGCCTGAAATTACTAAAAATATGAAGATTACGCGGAGAATTATATGCAACGATTGCAAGAAGATTAAAACATACAAAACTAAAACTTATTTGGAAACTGATTTGTAATTTATTTGTAAACTGATGGAAAACATTATTTATATATAAAATAAAAATCATACTTATTAATGCATTAAAAATTTTAAATTATTTTTTTGTATAATATAATAATAAAACAATTGAATATTTTCAAAATTAATTAACTTTTAATTTATTTTATATATTTGTCTGCATTTCATATTCAATTAGCTTTGGGCCACATAATCGGCCACAGTTACCTCCGCCACAGTCTCAACAATATTGAGTAGAAATATAGTGCAATATAGTATGCAGTGTTATATGATAGTACATGCGTGGAAATAATCGGCCAGAGTTACCTTCTTCACATTGTTTGTACACACACACATACACACAGCCACACTACACCCATTGCTTTCACTTCAGTGACAATAGTGTGCACAGCACTGACGTAACAAACTCACTGATGCGTAACTTTTGCCTCATTCACCCGTGTTATGAGTGGAAGACTAACACATTTTGCTCCGAAGCACTGTATATACGGGGGAAAAAATACTTACGTATTTGCAACTGTGGCCGATTTTGAGAAGTGATGTTTAGTTTTAATTTTATTATAAATAAACTACAATTAATTAAATATCAAATACCTCGTAAATATTTGACTATATGTTTGGTGTAGGCATTCCTAAAATATTTTCTTATTTCAATTAATAGTTTTAATGCTATTAGATTGTAAAGTCATTGTGGCCGAATATCTCTCCAGAGTTACCTTCTAGGGTTAAGTATTGAATTGATTTTGAAGTGGATGAGACAAATATCTTGGCAACTACTATGTTAATAAGCAGGGATGTTCAGGCTGTTCAAGAGGCTATTTTGACATTTTTTTCCTTACTTTATGTGCAAAAAATCAATTTATTTTAACTGTGAAAACGACATACAATTCTATACTAATAATTAAATCTGAAAAATGACTTTTTATTATGAAATTCAACAACATTTTCACCAGAAATGAAAATATAGTTCAATGTTGTGCACAAATAGGGTTTGGTTTACCTTAAGGCCAGTTTTATCCGATTTTTTCTTCGAGTAAATCTCTGGTTATTATTATTTGTGTTACCATCGATGGGAATGTTTGCAATGATTTAATTCAATCTTATTTTTAGACTCAATTTGTTTGATTGCATTGAATACAGTCGACTGAACACAACATTGAATGCGATAAACAGATAGAACTGACTGACTGTTCGCACTCTACTGTATATTTATTTTGCTTAAAGGTTTATGCAATGAATATATACCAAACTTCCAGAATATTCTCACAGAATTTCATATTCAAATCGATTGATTAGAGTCGAGTCGAGAGAATATTCTGCAACAATTCGAGTGAAGAATAATATAAAATCGAATCAAACTTACGGTAGAAATAGTTATGAATGAAATTGAAGTTTATTTCAAGCAATAAATTCGAGAATATTTGAAAAATTTTATGAAAAAGGGTAACTGGATAACACCCCCCCCTTGAGCTAACCCGTCTGGCCATCTCTGAAGTTTAATAATGAAACAATGGATCCATCAAACTTATACGACTCCCTTGATATAATACGAGTGCCTTGAGTACTAATAATGTCAAAATCAAAGCTAAGTCTCGCGTGAATTACAGCAAACATTTATGAATTGAAAACACAAATCAAATTCAAATTCAAATAATTTTTTAGACAATTTTGAATATAAAGCCAAAAGACTTAGAGACTTAATAAATTATCTTAAGTTCAGAGAAGATCAGAATATGAGTAACAATAGGCCGAAGACTTACTCAGAAATGAAGAGTCAATTATGTTATGATTATGTCTTCAAAAAGCATAGTTCAGATCTAGAATCTAACCAAATGTGTGTCATTCCGCCCATTGGTTCGGGTGCGCCCATCATATACTTCATTACCAAACGCGAGCCCCAAATCACGACCAATACTGACAATGAATGTCAAGAAACCAGTTCTGAAACTGAATCGAAATCAAAGTCCAACTCACCTCTGGGTAAAAGAGTGAAACTCATCCGTCGGTTTCGATCTCAGGGCTTATTGTCACAGAAGTCAAGTACTAAGTCGAGCAATAAGTTAGTGAAGACTTACTTCAAATGCAAATGCAATGCTTGCTATGAACTCATGAAACGTAAGAATGGTTTGAATGAAAACTATTCCGAAATTATTGTCATTCGGTCGGAATGGGACCAAAGACTGGCAATATTAGTCTCACCCGAAGCCGACAGACCCGAAACTGTCGCCATTAGAAGCCAATCAGCGAATGTGATTGCCTGCGATGAAAAGCCGTGTCCGAGTGGTAATCATTGGTCCCAACCAGACATCGGTCACCATTTGATTTCCCCGGCCTCGGCATCGAAGCGCCAGAAGAAAAGGCGTAAGAGTTCGGAGAAAAGGGCATCAATTTGAGAGTCATTTATAATTATAATCCCTATTCGTATTATAGTTCCTTTCATTTCTTACTATTATTTAATTTCAAAATAAAATTCTTGTAATAAATGTTTGCATAAAATGATTAAAAAAATGTTTGAATAGATTTGATCTAAAGATAAAGTTATGTTTCGTTTAATTTATTGATTTTATGCCAGAATTGATGCCGGAATTGATAGCAATCAAGTCTTTGTATATAATCGGATAAACTTTCTGCTCAACCATTACATAGCATTAGAGACAAGTTTTTCTGAGTCTAACTCAGCTCTTATGTAACAGTCCTTTATGACGATTACTCGGATGAGTCTGACATTTCTCAAACTAACCAACGATTGGAAATCGATTTTCATTCCTTTGAATTGAACTAAAGAATAAGCAAAAGAACAGTAAAATAAGACTACAGACACAGACAGACAGACATTAAGTCAAAATGAAATATAAATACTGTATATATAAATGAGAGCAATCAGTATTCGCAGCAAATATTTTCTACAGTTATTAACAAATTACTAGTATTTGTATATCTCATCAAAAATAACTATTAATTTCAACAATTTCTTCAATAATACATATTGTGTGGATAGTTGTCGGCAAGCAATCAGCTTGGTAAATCATTCTATTTATGAATAAGTTACCTAGCATGCCATATACTCTAGACACTGGTTAACGTGATAATTAACAGGTACAATAAATGAGTAACTAAGGAATACACTGCTAATTTTGAATCAAAATATGTTACTTAATTAGATTTGAGTAGGGTATCTTTTGATTCTCTATTTTTTCTGCTGAGTTATCAATTATTCTCTATCGGAATCGTATTTGAAATTGAATTTTCATTTTATTCCCAAAAATCTAATTCAAATCCAATTTCATTCCTTTTATATATATTTTTCAATCAAATGAATGCTTTATTTTCATGATTTGAATAAACGTAAACTTAAATTATTTTATTTTATTGAATTGAATGTAATTTAATTGAAAGCAAAAAATTAGCTTCAATTCAGTTCTGATTTTATTATAGAAAGAGTTTTAATAAATGAAAACAAATCTATTATAGACTCTAAACAATTGAGTCGATTTGAAAGTCTATTTGTGAACCGAAATAATCAAATATAGACTAAAATACTTTCATTAAATTCAAATTAAAACCAAGAAAACTAATATAAAAGTTTGAAAATATCGGGTTAAACAGTTAGTCATTATAATTGGCTTATCAAGGTGATATTTTGTTTCGTTTGCTTTAATTCATCTTATTTTCCACTATATATTCAAATTATAAACTGAAGTAAATCACAAAACTATTCAGGGTTACAATTGACTATGACATGTATATCGACTCAAATTTTTTCAGTATTTTTGGCTTCAAATTCAAATAAAGCGAAATTTATTTCTTTTGTTGTTGTATTCAAATTCAATCCTAATAGCCCGGGACTATTAGAAATAATGATTAAACTGAATATAATCATGTAATTCATGAGATGAGCGGAATATTCTGAATAAAAGTTAAGAATAAATCTCAAAAATAGTATTGAGTCTGAAATGTTCGGCTTCACAAAAATAAAGCAGGCAACTTTACTCTATATAAGCTGGCTCTATCGCTTCATAGTGATGGCATATTTCTGGTCTTGATAAATTATTGATAATATTCACACTATTGTTGTCTGAATATTATAAACAGAGAGAGGATTAGAAGAGAAATATAGACAAACTTTAAATTGTATTACAGTATAAGAAAAGTTATATTCACTCCAATACATAAAAAAAATACAGTATTAAAGAAATGAGATTTTTATACATTATTTCGTTGAAAACTTTGCCAATAAAGCAGAAGTATATCTAAAAAGGGCTGAATTTACATATTTATTCGATTGGAATGCATTCACAAATTGACTATTTATTAGATGAGAATAGAGTGCATACGAGTGGTACGAGTTGTGTGTATACTGTGTTGTGTTGAGAGAGTATAGAGTCGTATAAAATAAATATAAGATCTAATGCCATAAAACTTTTTAAACAGAATTTTTTTATTTTGAAGTATCAGCAAAATTGGGAACATTGAGTTGGAGATGTGCAAGGGTGAGCTCAGGGAGCAAAATTCTGGGCAGGAATTCTGGGCTGACTTGTAGTTAATCGCAAATCGATTTAAATTAAATCAAATAAAATTCAAATAAATTTGATCGCGAATAAAATGTTTATATTCTCAATTACCAAGTTTAATCGCAATAAAACAACTAATGCATGAGTTCCTCATGAATATTTAGCTGGAACATAATAGATATAGCATAATAGCTTGGTCATATTATTATATATTTGCAGAAAAATTGTTAAACAAATAAATATTAAGAAAAAACTGATTTCTATTTTAAATGCTTTCATATAATCCTTTTTACTAAAAAAAATTCATAATCTCTAAGTGTATCACAAAAATAACAGAAAAGACTTCACTTTTTATATTTGTATAAAAAGCCTTAATTAACACAAAGCAAACTCAAAGCCTTTGTTTCACTCAAAGCGTTATCTTTTTGTAACATTTCTTCTGTGAAAATATGAAAAAAAATATCAAAATAGAGCTAAATATAGAAAAGCTTTGTTTTCTTAACTCATTTAATCAAAATTCATAATTTAATTCATATAATTCAGAATTTTGTTTTCTTCTGCTCGGGTAGTTTGACTGACCTGGACGATATAAATGATGTAGGTCACTGGAGAGAAAAATTTAGATGGATTGTGGAGGAAAAGCTTCCTCGAAAATACTAAACTTGTTTTTCTTTTTTTTCACTTTAAAGCTGAAAATTGAAATATTTTTATGCCATTAAAGGTCTGTTTATACGATGTGTTTAATATATGGATACTTATAAATAGGATGTCATTCAAAGGCAACAAACAGATTGTGAATTCATCTCTTTATCTGTCAGTCGCACGGATTGAATGCACTTTTTATTATACTTTTTCTTACTTTAAATTCTATTTTTAAAATTCAATTCAAGTCTTATAAATCCAGAAAAACTATTATAAAAATGACCTCATTATAAATTTAAAATAAATGGAAATGCTAGCAAGGCAATCCTGGACAAACAACTACTGCAGATTAAAATTTAGCTTGCTTTGTTGACTACAATAGAAATTCGATCTAAGCCTAATTTTCTTGCGGAAAATACAATGGCTGTTAAATTCTACACATTATAGGCTCAACTATTACAGTATAGATATACCTGGATCATAATGTCAAAATAAGTCATTAGGAGTCTCTTTACCAGAGCCTAGAAAACCGTCCCGCCTTCCCGGGCATATGAGTCTGGTGTCATCATAACAAACAAAGGATGTAGTTAACACATCAACTCAATAGTTAGCAGGTTAACTTTCAACACACAGTTCAAGTATGCGGGTTCAAATGGAAAGTTCCAAGTTCACACAGTACTTTTTCAACACAAAAAAATGTCATCTTTGAACTGTGTTTGAAAGTTAACCTGCTAACTATTGAGTTGATGTATTAACTCCCGCCTTGTTTGTTATGATGACACCAGACTCATAATCACGGGAACGGGTTTCTAGGCTCTGCTCATTAATAGCTGCTTTAATTAAAACTGTAGTGAATATAAAGGTCATCAGTGAAGAAGTGTTTTGAAAAAAGCAAATTATTCTCAGGTGATTTGGAATATAACGAACACCAAAATTGAGCTGAGCTGAGCTGAACTGGACAATTAGTGAGATAAATGTGCAGTTTCCTATTGATCAGAAAAATAATGACTGGATTAAAGAGAAGATTACATCCGGATTACCGCTGAGTAATAAATAGGAATAGGATCTAAATAGGAATGGGTTCTAATTATATAATGAAATATTTGCTTCCATTCTCTCTAATATTGGCTTAACTTAAGTCTTAAGAGAAATATATTTCAACCAATTTATACACTAAATGAGTGCCGATTTTCACTACATTTTTATTTCTCTTTTCATTTTTATTTAACAGAAAATAAATAATAAATAATAAAAACAATTCTTTTTTGTTAAAGAATTTAATGAAAACATTGAAAATTAGAATAAATAAAGAAAAACAAAATAATAGGAAAATATTTGAAAACAAATAAGGATTGAAAAGGAATTGAATATAAATATAATTAATGAGAATTGGGATCAAATGACTGGCGAGAAAATGCCGAAGTATTCTGTCTTTTATACTCTCTGTGTATGAATAAACCAATTATAACGACAGTGAGAATACCCAGGGCTGTGATGCAGACGAGGACAATGGCTAACACAGAAACGTCTTTATTCTTCTGATCTGACAATCCTTTGCAGTCTTGTATCCAATCAGTAATCAGATTTGGTTTGCATTCTTCATAAGACAAATCACTTAACTTCAGTCGACAGTAATATTTGCCGCCAAACAGATACCAGATATCGGTGCGAATAAAGCCGGCGCTAATCCAATGTCCGTTCAAATTAGTGAAAGGTTTAGTTCTAGCCATCTCTGCTCGTGTGACAGCATCATCTACGTGTTCTGGGATAATTTTCACTAACATTGACTCATTGTCGGCATTGGATTGGGGTTTCTGTCGCAAGTATTTGCCAGAGCAGCACCCTTCGCGCGTTTTCAGGTCCAGGTAATCCGTTGAGTTCTCCAACACCAAAAACTTGAAGCTCTGCCCGACCTTTAATATCACGTTCTCAATGTCTCTCGGTTCCCAACTGGTCTTTGGACTGCGGGAACCGTTATAGTGATCGTCTTCATAGCGGATATCCCATTGGGTTTTGACTGCAGTCTAAGGGTTTGAACATTGGATTCATTAAACAGTTTTGTATTAATTGTATATTTGATTCAATACTAACATTGATTAGTGATATATAGTTGATCTGGTTTACATCGGTGGTCACTATATCTATGGGCGCTTTGATTTCCTTACTCCAGAAGCTTAACTGATTGGCCGATTCGATCACTGATTGGTTTTCGCTAATGATCTTCAGTTTGCAGAAGAAGTTTTTGAAGAATAGATACACGAAATCGGTTTCCAATGGTCTGAATGCGGAGTCGATTGAAAGATCCTTTTCTTTACATATTTGGTATTTCATCTGATTTTGAATAAAAAACAAAATATTTTTCAAAGACATTACTAAATACTGATTTGAGTTCAGAATTAATTATACAAAACGCACAGAATTTTGGCAAACAATTGAGTGTTGAGTCAAAAGCAGAATCGATAAGAAAATCATTGAATACATATTTATATAAGAATTCTGTTATGTTTTTGAATGAGAATCTGATCCTTATTTCAATTGCAGATAATGTGTATTCCGTTAATATTAATACAAATATTGATTGCGAACTGAATTCTATAAACTTTCAATTGTTTTGCGCGAACTATCAGTAACTCTAACTATTACTCTACAGAATATTATTGAGATTTTATTTGCAGTACATTTTGCGTGAGCTTTAAATATACAGTATGTCAAAAAATGTGTTTAACTTTTAAAGACACTACAGTTTAGTACCGAAATGAGTGCCGATTTTTACTATATTTTTATCTCTTTTATTATTTTATTTAATTTAGAAGAAAATAAATAATAAAAACAAATCTTTTTTTTGTTTATTAAAAACAGAATAATAGGAAAATATTTAAAAACAAATACAATATAAATATGAATAATGAGAATCGGGATCAAATCACTGGCTGGAAAGTGTCGATGTCTTCTGACTGCTATACTCTCTGTATATGAATAAACCAATTACAACGACACAGACAATACCTATCGCTGTTATGCTGAATAAGATTATGACAAACACAGAAATGTCTTTATTCTTCTGATCTGAAGACTGGTTTTCACTGCAGTCTTGTATCCAATCGGTAATCATATTTGGTTTGCATTCTTCATAAGTCAAATCATTTAACTTCAGTCGACAGTAATATTTGCCGCCAAACAGATACCAGTTCTCAGAGTGAATAAAGCCTGCGCTAATCCAGTGTCCGTTCAAATTAGTAAACGGTTTAGTCATTTGCAGTTCAAAGTCATCGAATTCATCGACAATTTTCACTGACATCGACTCGTTGTCAGCATTGGATTTGAGTTCCAGTCGCAAGTACTTGTGCAGACCTCCTACCCGTGCTTCGATCTCGAGGTTATTCGATGTGTTAGCCAGCAGATAGGATCGGTAGAGCTTCTCCCCGGCCTTCTTTGTCATCAGGTTCTCAAAAATTTTCTGCCAACCGCTCGAACTGCGGGAACCGTTATAGTGATCGTCTTCATAGCGGATATTCCATTGGGTTTGGACTGCAGTCTAAGGGTTTGAAAATTGGATTCCATAAACAGTTTTGTATTAATTGTATATTTGATTCAATACTAACATTGATTAGTGATATATATTGGATCTCGAATTCGTCGGCAGTGACCAAATCTATGGGTGCTTTGATTTCCTTACTCCAGAAGCTTAACTGATTGGCCGATTCGATCTCTGATTGGTCTTCGCTAATGATCTTTAGTTTGCAGAACAAGTCTTTGTAGAATAGATACACGAAATCGGTTTCTAATGGTCTGAATGCGGAGTCGATTGAAAGATCCTTTTCTTTACATATTTGGGATTTCATCTGATTTTGAGTAAAAAACAAATTAATTTTCAAAGACATTATTTAATACTGATTTGAGTTCAGAATTAATTATACGAAACGCACAGAATTTTCAGTAGACTTTTGGCAGACAATTAAGTGTTGAGTCAAAAGCAGAATCGATAAGAATATTAATGAATACATATTTATATAAGAATTCTGTTTTGTTTTGTAATCACAGTTAATGTGTATTCCGTTAATAATTTAAAGGTTAGTCAGAAGTTGGTTCAGATTGTTGCTGAGCGCGGCTGCAGTTGCTCTTGGCCATATTGAAGTCATTAAATGAAACGAATTTAAAAAATTGTTTGAAAGTATTAAATAGTAAAGAGTATAAATTTAGTAATTTTGAAGAATAAAACAAATATCAATTGATTTTTATTTACTATAAAATTTGAGTAAAGAGTAAATCAGTTCTAAAAACGGATATCTCTTTCGCGATATGAATCTCAGATAAAATCTGATTCTGTCGGCGGACTGGTATGAGACAGGAATAGAGACTACACAGATTAAGTATGATTTAAAGATACTCATTTAACATCAGGGTCTCTAACTTTTTGTGATTGGGACAGAGAAGAGCCAATTGTATGAATGCAAAGTTATTTGTTTGCCATGAATTGGCTCAATTTCTTTGAACAAGTACTGTAAATTTATATGAACAAACTTGCTAGTTTAATTGATTATTCATTCAAAAAGATTCTCATTAAGTGGGTTATCATCTCTTCTAATATTAAATTGAAAAATACAGTAAAGATTCCATATGTCGACCCCTCTCTATGTCGACCAACCTCTATAAGTCGACTCATTTTTAAAGTCCGATGTATAGTAATGCCCTACAAAAATTACCTCCATAAGTCGACAGCCTCTCTATGTCGACCAATTTTTGCGGTCCCGTCCCTAGTCGAGATATGGAATCTTCACTGTATATCAAAAAGTGTCCATTTCTATACCCAGATCTGAGCAGAAGTGCGGAAGGTTTACGCGTTTGAAAAAATAACTTTCAATAAGTTAATGAATCATTCATTACATATATTAATAATAATTATTATTAAATAATTTTATTCATAAGTATATTAAAAATTGTATTTTCAAATATTTTCAATCAATGATAGGACTTGTCAAATAATAAAATTCAATTCAACATAATTTTCTACATTTTTTTGATAACAAAAATTTAAAAAACACTTTTTACTTGAAAACAATTGATAGCAAAAAGACTAAGAACAGGCAAATTAGATGCCGGATCCAACTACGGTATATGAAAACTGTACAAGACATTTCCACTGCGTAACCCCAGATCATACCCATCTCTGGCCAACCCTGTAATAAATCAATCCTCAAATAAAATATCCAAAAAAGACTGAATGAATGAACAATAAAACCGATCGATAGTCAGACGCGTCGAACAGAAAATAAAATCACAAAATAGGAGAAAGTTTTAGATATATTAATAACTTAAGTAAATGTCATTCCATTGACGGCACAGGGCTTTGAAATAATTGAACCAGAAATGAGTCGATAAGATATTACTTTAAACTCTTTTTTCTTTTTTATTTGTGTTCGCAATAAAAAAGTCGAAAAAATTTAAATATAATAACAAAAAAATTGAATATAATATCTTCGGTCAGGGATTCGTCGGTCGTCTTAATGACTGTCTGAAGCGTCGACTTAATGGTGGATGTGATGAGAGATCGGAAGTATACCGAAGAGATCGCGCGCACCAGTAGTCTGTGCCCGACACTCAGATTCGGGTCGTATTTGTTGAGGACTTGAGTCGCGATTTTGTTTCTGAATTATTTCTATTTTACGAATACTTTTGTTTTTTTTGATAACCATTTTTGATAGCATTTCATGTTTTATGAGTCAATCGATTGTCGATTCAATCAAATGAATCCATCGATTGATTGACTTTTAATTTAATAAAACAAATAAATAAATAAATTATAAGTTGTTTTGTAAAAACGATAGCAATAGTGTCTCGTAGTGTTCGGAGCACTGGCTGTGCCTTAAACTGTGTCTTTCAAAAGGGTATACCTATTGAGAGGGAAAGGTATTCATTGATTCGTTAGATTTATTGTCAGTTCCAATAGTATTGAAGTAATTATTGAATGAATTAAACAAATAATTGGCCATACATTCAACTGATAAGGTTTTCCAGCCTTTATGAGCGCCTGTACCAACTGAACGGTATGTGCGAAGTGTACGTTCTCGTCCATTAGGCCGTGAATTATTAGTAAACGATTTTCTCTAAACATTTGACAAAATAATAATAATTAAAAAAAAGCAAACATTTGTCTGAATCGACAGAAAGCGCACTCATTTGGGAAGGAGTTGATGTGTGTCATGACGTTCCCCAACCGATAGCCCTCCGGATTGCTGTCAGGGGTACCCATATATCGTTCAGTATAGCCCGTGTCGTACAGTTGCCAATTAGTTACGGGCGCACCGGCTATAGCACACTTGAATATGTCCGGCCTTTGGGCCAGTGCCATAAGGGAGAGGTAGCCCCCGTATGACCACCCGTGCACAGCTATCCTTGACATGTCGATGAAGTCGGTGTTCTCTGCCAACCACTGGAGAGCCTCGACCTGATCGCCGATCTCTACCTGACCCAAACGGCGACTACAGTGCGTCTCAAAAGCAACGCCTCTGTGCTTAGAGCCGCGGGAGTCAAACGCAACCACAATATAGCCCTCGGAGGCGAGCAAATGCCTGCGACAGTGACGGACAGCTATGAAATCAACAGAAAAATCATTGGATTATCAAAAATGAATATTAATCTCAATTTATTCGACCATTTCTTCCGATCGAAAAGTAAAGTCGACTTAAAATAAATTATTCGAAAAAATAATTAATTTATAAAAGTTTTGAACAAATATTGAAATAAATATAAGTTTTCGATACCTTTAAACGATTTGCTGACTAACTGTACTTCAGGGCCGCCATAGACCTCGAGCAGCACCGGATACCTAACGCCCGCTTCCATACATTCGGGTTTAAATATGAAACCATAGATCAAATCTCCGGACTTCAGACGATAGTCGAAGATCTGCGGCGAAGCCATTCCCGGCAACAGATCTATTTGATCGCTGTCTTCGCCCGGATTGGCAGACGCGCCGAGGAACAGGCGGACGGGCTCGGCATCGGGTAATGTGCCGCCACTACTGCTGATCTTCTGCAGATAACCGAACGGAGGAATTGTTATATTTGACTGAATGTCAACGAAATAATTGTAATTAGAATTGAAGGCAATAGTCGTGTGCGAGAAGTCCTCTATAGTCAGGCGTTTCGGCTGTAGTTTCGGGTAATTCAAAGAAATAACATAAAGATGTCGTTCCAGTGGCGACTCTTTAAGGCCAGTGAAGTATATGAGCTGATTGTGTTCGTCAATCCAGACCTCTTTGTCGGACACTTCCCAATTGCCGTGAGTTAACTGTACTTTCGTTACCGGTTTTGAGCGAAGCGTTTCGATTGAATTGAATGCACAGTAATTACTGCCTATTAGAGCACCGAAAGGAGAATAAAGAGTTGAAATGCAGATAAAACATAAAATATTTTGAGAACAGTCTCATACTCGGAGAACTGGTGACTCCGCTACCAAAAGCAGTAGTGGGCTCACCAATGATGGGCTCTAAAAACAAATCCAATTTTAATAAATTTTGAATTCAAACAAAAACAAAATTTTCATAAAAACCCATTCATTTGTTTAACTAAAAAAAATAATTGAGAAACCAATCAATCAATACCTGATTGACTGAGCAGTGGATCGGATGCGTCGGACTCTAAGGGATTAGGAAAAAAATATTATTAATTCCTATTAATTATAAATAAAATAAAAATAATTAATTGATATAAGGGTTAAAACAAGACCTGATTTGTCGAGTTTAGGCAGCTTTGCGTCGATCGCACCATCATTTTCAAGCACCGACTGTCCGCTATCGATGCCATTGGTAGCACAGCTATCATATCCGACTAATTGTACTTCAATTTGAAACAAATGTCTAAAACCTGTCTCTTCTGAGGACCAAATGAACCTAACATTGGATCCAACGATGAGATCATCGCCGGTACTGAAGAAGTAGATGACGTCCTGACAGTTAATCCATTGGCAACTCTGCTCTTCGTATAGTATTTGCGGCGGAAACAAGTCGTGGATAGACATCAGGACTAAGACTAGATGTGATTGACTTCTGTTCAACAACTGGAGCCAAATGGTGTCGTGTGAGTGCCATCCGCACCGAACCAGGTATTCATAAGCAGGGAATATGTCGTTCAAAGACTTCGGAAGACTTGATATTTTGACGTCAGATATAAAATTGGTTAATGGATTCAAAGAGAAGGTTACGATCGATAGCGAAGATTCGGCGTTACATTGACCTGAAGTTCAATACAAATCATTAGATTTTTATGTCATTATATTAAACAGTTTTCTAATAAACTTATAATATATTTGTTTTTATATAAAACTATCAAAAAATCAATAGAATTATGAAAAGTATAAAACAAATGATAAATGTTTTGACACTTTGTTTGACATAAACTGATAGCAAATAAATTAGACCTAAAATATCGAAAATAGCGTAAGAGTTGAGAAATTAACCAAAAAATGTTCAATAGATTGATTGTGTGAGACCTACCGGCGCGCGGGAACCGATACTCTTCGACAGTTCCGTCCCAATTGGCAATCTTCACGACTTCGACATCGCTTTCATCGACAAACTCGCAAAGGATTGAGTAAATGAGATCACCGGAGGCGCTGTCGATGTGGTCGTACTCGTGGTCTTCAGGCCTCCACCAGAAGCCCGTATATCTGCGGAACTCCTCTTGTAATACATAAGACGGGAGTCCAGCAGATATGACACCGGAGTCCGAATCGAATTTGGTTTCAGTCAATCGAAACTCAAGACCAGACTTAAGATTACAGACCCAGAGGTCTCCGTCGGCCACATATGCGATCAAATTCGGATCCGATGGACACATCTGTGGATTCATTTTCGTGAAACTTGTCGTCGATTCCAACTTCTGCGGCAAATATGGAGGACTTTTAGCGTCTTTTTGGTCGCCGTTTGGCGCCAACGGATCGTCAAACCAATAGAGAGTTTCGCCGGAAGTGAACACAAATCGAGAGCTTTTCGATTGGTATTCATATGATGTGATTCCGGAAAACATAATCCGTTTTCGCTCTAAAATCAGATTCTCTTCTCTCGAAGAACTCCTTTCGCTGTCGAAACTGATATTGGATTTACTCGTTATAATCAATGGCTTCCAAAACGGTTTACCAATCGATTCGTCTGTTTTTCTATTCAATTCCGAACTCAAATCGCGTTTGTCTTCAGTCCGTCGGCCACTCATTGGCATAAACTCTTCGTCAGAACTACTGTCGGCGCCGACAGATGACTGATCAGTGTTTGCTTTAGAAGTCCACTCATCGATAACAACGTCTTTATTAAGATTGGTCTCAATCTGTTGGACATCATTTGTGGTGACGTTTGGCGTCGGTATGGCGTTGGGATCGGTATCGATATCGCAATAAATTAGTGTAATTTCAGCCGAATTACTGATTGACGACAAAAAATATATTCGCAATCGTTTATTAACCGGGTCTTCGCGCCAATTGAAAAGGAACGGCACTTTACAGCCGATCTCTGAGAACCTCCGGTGACTGTTCTTAACCGCTTGTCTCAACTGAGGCCAGGGTTTGATTATCTTACGGCTCGGAAAACCTATAAAATAATGAGAAAACAGAATAGCATTCTTTGAATCAATTTTTCTTAAAAAAAACTAAACATTTCTAACAAAACATAAAAATCGGATTAAATTAAATGATACAAAAAAATAATAAAAAATAAAAATTGATTTAAAAGTTTAATTGAATTTTTAGACTCAAAAGAGAGTATTAAATGACTTGTATTTAAGGATTAAATCAAAAGCAAAACTATTTTTGAGTCAAAAAATTTAAATTTGATTTTAAATTCAATTTTACTGTTCATTAAATCACTGAATGATGGAATCGACGGCAGGTTAGGCATCGACGGCATCGAAATGTTGGGCATCGACGGCATCGGCATCGATAGGTTGGCCATCGATGGCATCGACGGCATTGAGGGCATAGACACCGTTGGAAGTGTTGGCAATTGTGCCAAATAGTCCTGAAGTGATGGCATTGCGGGCATCGATGGCATTGACGGCAAGTAATTGGGAAAACTTGGCATCACTTGCGGTAACACAAAGTTCTGCGGCATTTGAAAGTTCATTAGGGATGTGCTCAGCGCAGGGTTGCTGACCACAGATGGCGTTCCACTCGTGTCCATCGCCGTCGCGCCGTACGACATGCGCCAGCTGTGTGTCGGCCGCAGACGTGAATGGATGTCATCGGTGGCCAACGAAGAGGCGATTGGCGTCTGATTCGAGGTCTGGATGTTGTTTGGCCCGAAGTTATAGCTCTGTTTGGGCGCCGATATGGCCGGTGATGTGGTCGTGGCCGAGGAGAGCGACGTCTGGTGCTGTTGATCACCACTTCTGGCCATTCTTCCGGTTCGACCACCGCTTGTCGTCTCCATTATCTCATTATTGTTTGTCTTCGGACGCGAATTATTGCTCATTATTTCGGTATTAAATTAAATACAATTTAAATAAAAAAAACTATAAATTGATTACAAAATAATTAATAATTAAAAAAACAATAATTTATTTATTTATGTTTTAAATGTTGTTTTGATTAAAGGATTACTCAATAAAACTGTAATTAAAAAACGGTTTTTGTTTATGTTTTCGTTGCAAACGTCACGTGATTTTTGTGAACACTTTTTCGACGATTAAACTCTATTATCGTCGGCTGTATTCATAAACAACGTAACAGTTTTCAGGGGGTTTTGTTTGTTTTTTATTGATTTTCACTTATCTTGGCTAAACATCTTGTACAGTACAGTAGTAGTGATGGTTATTTTTGTTGATGAGAAATTCGGGCTCTTTTTATTGTCAACTATGTTCAGACACATAAGAAAATTATCGTATTTTTGTGTTTGAATGCAATCTTTTCGGAAACAAAGAAAATGTTTAACATTTTTATTTCACTCCGACTTATCAATTGACAGAATACCTGATTATCTTATTCTTGAGTCTGAAGTACTCTATTTGATTAAAAATTTCTGTTATTGTCGATGAGAAAGGTTAACCACTCGTTCAAACTTCAATCACTGCTTTCTGTATGAAATTGAAGTTTATTTTTCTTATATTTTCTGTATATTAGTCGTAGAGTATTGAAAATTATATTAATTAAATAATCATCCAGATGCTATTAGCATCCATACAGTATTCCAGCTTCACTACACTTATGTGGCAATAAACAAGTTATCTAGCTAAGTTGTACTTTTAATTTTGATAAATAGAGCTCAATTCTACCCGGTACAATATATAAACTCAACTCTACTGCTTGACATTTATTTTGATTTATGATGTTTTGAAAAATTCATAATTCTTTGCCCACAAACCGAATCGATTGCATGTTTTATAGCATCACTTCGTTTCTTAACTCCATTGAGATCTGAGCCAAATAGGGGTTACATTAGTAATGAATTTTGTGCCACAAATGGGAATCAAATTTATTTAATAAATTAGATTAAAAATTAAATATATTATACTCTAATTGTAATTAATTTTTGTGCCAAAAATCTGTTGAGAATTAATTGTTTTGCAAATCATAAACAATTTTTTTCATTTTAATATAGTTTTGTAGAATTAATGTCTATGTACTATAAATATTCATAAATTAGCTTGCTCATAATTACTATTATAATTACAATATAAATAGATAAACAATTTTCAAAAGAATAGGATCTGGGTTAATATAAGAATAGGATTAATTATTTTGGAATATGTCACAAATATAGACAACCTTGCTAATCTCAAAGTTTGCTTGATTATACTCAGTATTCTTTTATGTACTCCACAACAGATTAAAAACTTTCAAAATATTCTTTTTTTATCACTTCATGTATAACGCATTCGACTGTAATATATATTTTCCGACACAAACGGAATATTTGATTAGAGAATATTCTGCACGCAATCCACACATATCTGATATATTCTGTGCATTAAATGCTCTGAATATTGCCTAATATTGAAAACGAATAAAATTTATTTTATTTTTATATATATTTTTAACTCAACTCTAAAATTATTTCCGATTCACTGAAACACAAAGCGAAAAGAAAATGAGATTTTTATTGAATTTTCTCAATCCGTGAAAATGTTTGACAAAGGAATCGAAAGAATTCGTTAGAATTGTATAAAAATGGGAACAAAAGAATCGGTCGTTCTTTCAGTTCTGTTCAATCGCTTTCTTTGTATTGAAAACATTCCCAGAAAGAGATATAAAAAAATTCCTGGATAATGATGACCAGGTTCTCCAATTGCAAACAGCAGGATTGTACTTGTATTATATATAAATTTTTCCATGTTGACTAGCAAGATTAAAGGTTCAAAGTTATCATTAAGTCTCAGTGACTCGAGCACATCTATATTAATATCCAGGGTGAATTAAAAGCGATAAATGTCTACTCAGTTTTGCTGATTCGCATTCATAATTGTATTTCACAATTCGTGGAAATATCATAAATCAAATGTAAATACACTGTATTTGCAGTCATAGAGTGCTTAATAGGAATTTATGGATATTTTTTTGTGTCTCATGTATTCAAACCGCAAACACGTCTACCAAACCTTGATTTTCTGTTAGTGTAGAAAAAAATCATTTTTCAAACATTTATGTAATATGAAAAATATTCTGAACATAAGTCGCACATAAGTTGATTTATAAGATAAGTCCACTCAATGACAGTCCAAACCATTGCTGTTAAGACACTTTGAAATACTTATCAGTAGTGAACTGAATCGATATATTTCTGGTCAGACTTATATAAAAATCCAAATATAAGTTATTGTTAGGTTTGGGCAAAATTGTTCCAAAAATGAACGTAGATTAGTTCAAATGTGCGGAAAAGGATTCGGTCAAAATGCGCGCCTAGGATTAAAATGCTTCAGAATATCCTAGGTATTTGTGGCTTTTGAAGCAACGAACTAAAGCTTAATTTTGACATACTTTTATTGAATTCATTTATCAAAGTATACATATAGACCTTAATCAAAAGAACAGGTCAGGTATCTGGTAAAAATTTGAGCATTTTTCGTGCAAATTCATACTACTTTTGTTCCGTAAGATCTGAAGCGAAATATGTTTGAAAATCAAATTATCCAATGAAAGGAAGTTATTTCCAATGCTGAATGTCATATAAACTTACCTAGTTTAATAAATCTTCCGCATTAATGATTTATATGTATATCGAATAAAGAACTAATTAATGCATACATTAAAAAATGACCTTACTTATTTAAAAATATGATCGCAGTATTATTTTCAAATAACACACTATAAATATAATTGGAGTCATCCACGTCTTGCTCTCAAAATCACATTTATTTATAGATTAGTGCATATTTGAGCCGATATTTCTATCATTAAATCTGATATTTAATAAATTAATGTCACGTTTGAGTCAGACATTAGTTTTTTAATTAGTTTAATGAAAAAATCGGTTCAAAAAAAGTAATGATTTTGAGTAAAAACTTATAAATAATGAGAAAAATATTAATTAAGTTGTTTTGAACAAATATTTTGCTAACAATCTGAATGTTAGGAATTACTGTTAAGTGCAAACCAATCCCCCATGCTCTTGATTTTGGCGCTAAAATACTGCAATTGTTTGAGTCAAGTTGAAAATGTCAAATGTTAATTTAATTTCAAATCTATTCAGG
>JAQIWA010001196.1:0-20321 GCA_034693305.1 Eueremaeus valkanovi
CTCCTCTCCTCTCCTCTCCTCTCCTCTCCTCTTCTCTCTCTCCTCTATTTCATGTGATTTATTTCTCTCGTTTGCAATCAATCTGTACTAAAGCATAATCTAATTACTAATGCATCCAAACTATGAAAGATTTCTGTAATGAACCTGTTTTTAGTGTTTTTAGTTATCGTTTCACTGCTAGTCTTTACGACTACTACACTATACTCTCTATTGTACTCTAGTTTTAACTGCACAGCACAAGAGGATGGAGAGAGAGAGAGAGAGAGAGAGAGAGAGAGAGAGAGAGAGAGAGAGAGAGAGAGAGAAGAGAGGAGAATAGAGAGTTGATTTTCATTTTGTTACAATACTTCCTGTGCTATATTGTGCTGTAAATTCAATTTAGTATAAGTTTTAATTCAAAAAAGCATAATGTGATTCATGTGATTCTTTTCTTTCAGTTTCACTAAATTTCTATAATTAATCACTTCTTTTAGAGCCAAAGAATTTTTCGAATTCATTCGACCAAAAGAGTAGAGTCACGAGAGATATGCCATTCGAGAGAGAAATTATATTATTATAGCTTTAACTCTGTTTTCATTCTAATAAACACTTTTAATATATAGCAGTCTATTGTTTCGACTCTATCTCATTGTTAGTTCATTTGAAATCATCTGAATTGAGCAAAAATCTGAAAATAAGTCTTAATGTGTTCATACATAATACAAATTGAGTGCTTCTGATTAAACGCGCCGTTAAAATGAGTCGTTTTATGCATCAAATATACTGAACACTAAATCTCATAGAATTAACAATTTTTAATATTTGTAATAATGCTATAAAAGTATAATTCTTTTGTATCATTTAAATTAGAAACCATTAAATCTTACGTTAACTGTGCTCATCAACATGTGGCTAAAACAAGCCTTGGATTAATGGTATTTTTATGTATTTTGAATACATTTTTGTCAATACATTGTTTAAGCAAAACAATTGTTTATCATTTGGAGCTTTAAATCATAATCTATAGCACATTAAATAAAATGCAAGACTAGCTACCAGTGCTTTTGGCTCTTAGTCTTTCGCATTGTTCGTCATGTATGTCATGCATAGAATGTTTGAATCATTTATCCGCCAGCGGGTAACCCAACCCAACCATCATTACTGATCAGTCTAACTATAATCGCATTGAAGAGAAAAAATCACATAAAAGCTGAACTCAACTATAAATATCAAAATGCAATACAGAATAAGTTTTCTCTCTTCTCAGAAAAAATATGTTTGAGAGCACAACAAACGAAAAGATTTTTAAAATTTAAAATTTTCTGTCATTAAGTCCGGAATCACTTCAAAAAACGATTACCAAAAGTTTGCCGTTCAATGCGACAAAAACTGTCTGTGCCTTTGAATTGAGATAAAATATTTGGCAAAAAGTTTTCATATTTCTATTTTTTTTTGGCAAAAAGTCATTTTCAATAATATTATTAATTTATTTAATAATAAAAACATTTAGTTTCTAACAGAAAACGAATGTAAAAACAAATTAACATTTAATTGAATACACTTTTGGATTCTTTGATTAATTCTATAGTGAATTACATACAGAAGAACTTCATCTCATTCTTCTGATTCTTATAATCTAATAAATAAGGGTTCAGACGAAGAATACAGTAGAGTATAAGTTGAATGTAAATTACGAAACATTAAGGCCTGGAATGGTTTGGAATTTTTTATTTTGTTAAAAATGAGAACAAAATGATTATTCGATTTATGTTTTTCTTTCTCTACTTGTGTTGAATTGAATGTCATTTCTAAAGCGAAGCATATTTTTTACTGAAAAGTACTTAGTATTAAGTTTTCGGTGTCTGAGCAGAGAGCACAGAGAGCACAGAGAAGTTATTTTTTGTCGACTTCAAGCCGTACAGAGCATACACTACTGTACTGTATCCATGTCTGGTGTGCCAGTGCCAGTGCCAGTGCCAGTGCCAGTGCCAGTGCCAGTGCCAGTGCCAGCGCTGTCGCAATTCTTTAAATCCATTATTTTTCTCTATGGTTGGGCTCTGGAAAGGCATCACATCGTTAGTGGTTTACTCATTCGTCAATGACTGCAAATCAGAAACAGCAAACTTAACGGCTTATCAATGCCTGGTTCGGCCATCTATTCGTTTTTCATCTATCGATTCCATTCTTCAGTCTCTTCTTCTTCTTCTACTTCTTGTGCACAACGTTTCCGCAACGGCTCAACAAAGCATTCAATCGCTTCTTCCTAACGATTCTCTTGATTTGAGTCGACAAGACATTAAATACTTATTTTTCTTCTTCTGTTGCCTTATTTTAAAAACAAAAGCGCAGATACTTTAGTAGAGTATATAAAGTACACTAAAAATTGAACGCTTTTATTGAAATTAAGCCCAAAACTGATGCCTCACTTCAACGAATTCATCTTATTTGTTGCCAAAATTCCTATAAGTTGTGTATATTATATAATCATTGAGTCAACAGAACATATATAAAGAATTGGAACAAATAATCGCTAACAAGAATAGAATGACTTTAAAAAAGCAGTTTTACCGCAACATTAGATATTAGTATAATTCAGTTCTGAGCGGTTCTGACTCATTAGTCTCCTTAATGGTTCGTGAGATGGAAAGAGAAGATCACTGAAACAGTTTGGCTCGCAATGGATGGAACACAATCTGATGGTTGCGCTGGAATGGCTCATCTCATACAGTGCTACATACTGTACACTACATCGCACAGACAGTTACTGTAGACTTGTAGACGCTTTCGATGCTTTGGCTGCGCTTTCATGTGTTTGGATGGCCTTCTCTGTTGATAACAATGGCTATAATGCCTGTTAAGTGATTTAAGTTATATTATTGTCTTTCGTTGGTTCGGAACACTATTTTGCACTACAATTCAATGTATAATTTGTATCCGTAATAGTCTAATAGTGTAACAGTGCAATAGAGCTCAATTTTGTTCTGTTTCTCTCTGTACCTAACATTCTTGAGCGAACATAACTCTGCATTTTATGTTGAACTAAGCCCAGCAATACCGAGCAACATGTGCTTTAATATATCCCCTGAGCATTCAATAAGTTGGCTCTAAGCGAGAAATTGTGCTATGGATTCACGAATCCATTGCATGAAATGAAGTTAAGGCAGAAATAGTACCAATTTTTTGACGGATGACTCGATACAGTGTACTTCATGAGCCTCTCGTGATTAAACTCATCAACTTTCTCAGTCCCAAGTCGGTCATCTGTCCTTAGGGCCAAATGGTGCCGGAAAGTACTCCTACACTACAGTAGTGTATGTGCGGAACATTAGCCAAAGATTCTCTCTTTTATAGCAAATATATTTATGGCATAACATATACTGTATATACTGTACAGCACAGGCATTGCAGGCATTGCAGGCATTGCAGGCATTGCAGGCATTGCAGGCATTACGAGAATCGGCTGACTCTTACAGCTCTTATGATACCACCATTTGCTTAGGGCTTATCACAATTTGCAGTTAACTTAATGTTACTACAAGTGTGCGCTCTGTGGTATTCCTACATCAATGGCTCGGCTCTGATATTCAAATATACTTTTTATGCGTTCATTAATTTTACAAAAGCTATGCATCACATGAATCAATATTTTATACAAGAATTGAGACTTTTTTGAAGTTTCTCTATAAATAATTTCATAACTAAAGCATACATTTGTTTGATTCAATCATTCCATTTGTTTCGTATGGAAAACATAGTTCAGAATTATATTTATAAATAAAGTATAATAAAAGTAGAATCAAGTCATAAAACAAATATTACGAAGTATTCCAGTTTATACTGTATTTTCAAACAAAGAATTTATTCCACTAAGTATTATTAGCAAGCACATCAGACTATCACATGTTGGATGGGTCTATTAGATGGGTAAACGATGAATGTCTGAGGTGGGTGCGTCTGAAATATGCGAGATAGATAAGATTTTTCTCTAATTTGTTCTACTTACTTACTTTATTATTCCTAATGATTTGTTGCAAATTCATATAAATGTGTCGGAACTAAAATTAGATAATTTCCAAACATTCAATATATTCTATTTTTCGGCCAATTTTTATAGATATGTTTTTCATTTAATTTCAATCCAATCGTAACTCGAGCTATACATTTGAATGGCACTGTATTGTTATATTGTGCCCAGGGTCTTCTTATTTGCATCTCTAATTAAACCAAGTTTATTTACTAGTAAGCTTTTAGCTTGCTCTAATTTTCTTTTATGGTCAATGAAAAATTCCTAATCATTCACAAATCTAATGGGGTTTAGGTTTCGAACAAATAATGACCAAAAATGATCATTGTTCAAATCAGAAATGGCCATGGTCAATGAGTTTAGCCATTTTTTCTCTCAATCCTTGAGGAACTAAAGAATTAAAATTCAAAAATGGCGTCGATTTTGCGCAAAAACTTAAAATTTTTCTACTTTATGAAAAACTGTGCCATTGGCCTCATTTTATTATTTTGCCTTGCCACCAATATTGAGTACTCCTCATCATGCCAAAATCCAAGGTCTATTTTGCAGATTTAAAATCTCATTTGTCATCTCTGGCTTTGAAAATAAATTGTTTGGTTTTTAGATTTAACAGTGATTTTATGTGAATATTAATTCTATATTAAGTAAAAAATAATGTTTTGCTTTTGATATTCACAGAAAAAATATAATATAATTGAAATTAATTATGCATTTTATAGCAGAGAAAATTGAGTTTTATATCATATAACTACTGTACAGAATAGCTTTAATAGTTTAGTCCTGGGCAATTTTTTTTATTTGAATTGAACTTATTATTATTATAATTTAATTTTCATTTGACTATCAAATAAATTGTTTGGTAAAAAAATTAAATAAAATTATTACTATTTTTAAAAACTAAATATAAATTTAAATAATATTTTTTGAAGTCATTTATAAGAATACAAGAGTTTATATAAAATCACATTTATTTGTCATTCCATTTATTTTCTTCTAAATAATGATTATTTTCCAAACTTTTTTGTGTTGTTTTCATTGAAAATCAGTTCGACTTTTGAGATAACATTAAAAACTCAAACCACAAAAGATTGGGAATAAATGACAAAAGAATCTAACGTTCAATTTGCTTGAGTCCAATCGATCATTGGGTGATCGAGTGTATGCTTCAAAAATAATAATGAAGCTTAGCTTAGCTTAACTCAACTTATACTGTATTGATGTTATTAAACTGGTTCCAAATATTGCGCCATTCCTTAAGAAAGTATTGATTTCTTCTGAAGTATTGCATATTCTCTGCTCTAAAGTTTATATGAATGCAAACCGTATTAAACAGAATAATTCAAAATAAAGAAAAACAAAAAATATTTATAGATTTACACGAATCTGAATGTCGAGCAAAGAATTATTGATTATAATCTAAGTATAGTATAATTCAATATTAGGAAAGCTATGTTTTATTCTAGTCTTTCGATTTGTTGTGAATATAATAAATTGTGATTTGTTTTAACCGTTTTTATGCTCACAGAAAGGGAGAGAAAAAAAGAAGAGAGAAATCGATGCGAAAAGAAAATCGAAGTTTGCTATTGAGAAAAGTCTTGTTTCGATAATACTTATAGCAAATAAGTTGTTAAGTATAAGCAATTTTATTAGTTCTTTGTTATGCTAAGCCCTACTTATACACTGCTTATACACAGCTATATATTGTATTAATATACGTATGATTCGTATTGGATGTACGGAACGGCAATCGCAATCATTTTCATTGGCAATGCATTTCTGTGTCACTTTAGTTGCCGATGACATCCACAGCATTTTGCTCTCTTCACAGCCAACTATTGCAGTACTGCTGCCTATTCTGGCAGTGAGTTTGAGTTTGGCAATTGTGATATGAAAAGCTGACGCTGTAATTACACTTTGTCTGCTGTGCATCATATATAGAGAGATACAATATATTCTCCATCAGTTCAACGTTATTATTAAATCTTCGTTTACGCATCATATAGTCTCAAACACAGTGCTGTGCCTATGACTCAGCCATACCACTGCCAGTGCTCTATCCTCTGAGTTCCTGCTCTGATTTTGGGCACAGGGAGAGCGAATAGGGGTAGAGGTCATCATTAGATATGGAATTTTCTATGCAAATGACAGAATTATTACTTAAATTATATTTTAAACATATAGAGCGCCCGAAAGCCTGCTTTCTTACACTACACCAAACATTTGGCAATCATAGCTCACAACTGCCTGTTGTGTTAGTTTGCATACCATATGACAAACACTTATACAATAATTTTGATTCGGGTTAATATGAAACACATTGATCCGACCCTAATATTGCCGACCAATCCGTTTCATATAAATTACATTAAACTCTGTTCTGCTGTACAGTAAATATGAAATACAGAAAACCTAAAGGATTATTGCTATTGATATTTATGATTCAGATACTGTATGCGACTATAATTTTCATTATGGTGTATGCCGTTCCACAGTTCGGTGCAATGCCAGTAATGCCAGCGCAATGCCAGTGCAATGCTTGTTGCAATTCAGATAAATTTGTAACAAAAGCTCTTTTTTCACGTTGTTCTCATGCAGTTGAGTGAAAGCGAATGATATGTTGTCTCCCAGTTTTCATTGTTGTCAAGTTTCAACACACAATTGTCATACAAATCCCGTCAAATATCAAACTTCACGTCAGCTCAGGCCTCAACTTGTTTTTTGTTCTATGAGAAAATGCTATTGTGTTAGGGCTTACAGTACTGCACAACAGTATGAGATACAGTATAACAATATTCTCCTCTTCTCTACTCTTTGTGAATGAAATATAATGAAAATACTTTCAAAAAATTCCACATTTATTACTGGAATGTGTCTTAAATTATTAGTTTAGATATCGTATCAAACATTCAAAATGAATGCTCAGATTTATGAACAATATTTTTGGTCTTAAGACTAAATATAAAACAATTAATTTTTTTGTAAGTGTTTGGAAAAATAGTTTCCAAAATATCCAGTTTATAGATCATATATAAACTAGGTTTTATTCAACATCTATTCTTTTACATTTAAGCTCTGGCATCTAGTCTTGTATAAGCTTTTAATTTAGCAAGTATAATTTTTCCCATAGAATTCATTCTCCAGTAATTTGTTTTATTGTGTAATAACATCTAAAATCAGTATAAATAACATATTGTTTTCGTATTATTTTTGAGACAAGAATTTTGATCTCGATTTGTGGTTTCCAGTCGTTAGCCACAAGTCTTATGTGAATTATTATTTTTATTATGATTTTAATGAAAATCTGATGACTTATTTGAGAAGCAAAGTCAGTGTTTGTCTGTTGGATACCATTAAAAAGAGCTCATCATTGAAATGATTAGACATTATTAATGAATAGTTAAGCGCAACAGAGAAAAGCCGGTGTTTTTGAAAACAGCCCCAAAAATGGTTTGACTCACAAACTGCTTATGAGAGCCGAAAGTATATCTCTTTAAATGTGTTCACATAATTGATTGTGACTGAACTCGATATAAAAGCACATTATTATGAATCGGTCTAAACTTTGAGAATAAATAGGACACAACGCCTATACGCCTCTCCAATGTTGGATATAAATGGTTCTGAAAGTCTAGTCTAAACTTTTTGCCTCCCATTTCGTGTTCGAAGAAATATCAAACCGAGACTGCAATTGAACACAAGTGAAGAGAATCCAAGAGATGATACTTTTGGCTCAACTCAATCAGAGCCCTAACCATAGCTATCGAAAAACTGGAATTAAATCCACTTTTTTATTCTTATTGTATATATTTCAGGTCGGGTGCCTTTCATACCATACATATAGAAATTGCGAGCTTAAACAAGTGAATCCCAGGCCATACGTCATAATCAAAGACATCTGTCACCACATTTGTCACCGGGACAATACTGCTCGCCTGCCTGTGCGCTCAATGCATTCTTTTGATCACTTTTTGCAATCTTTCAATTCTAATGAAGAGAACAGTGCTATTGAAAAGGAAAGACATTTTCCTACAGATCTAAGCTCGTGGCCACTGCTAGAGTAAAGAGCAATGCAGTCATACAGTATATCTCATCTACAGTATGACTGCACGGGTCGGCTCTCAAGCATAAGACACTTTTAGGAAGATTTTTATATAAATAGATCACTTGGTTGTAGAGCTAAATGAGCTCAGAGTTGACACTTCGCTCAGAAGTTTTTCAATTGCGATAACGCGTTATTTCCGCACACTTTTGCCAATCTATCTGTACTACTGATGGCTGTGCTCTAAGAGATGGAAAGAAAGCTAAAACTCGGGGAGTAGTCAGTCATTAAGAAAGCATTATTTGATGCATTAGAGTCGGAGCATCTGATACACACATTGCTATTTAACTTTGTGTCTACTATATACCAGGGATGGTGAAGGTTGACAATTCCATGTGGGTTATAGTGGAGGATAAAGTAGGGATTATAATGAAGGGCACAAATACCGGTAAAATAAAGTCAAAACAAAAGTGCCTAGTTTGTCTGATTTTACTAAAATTCAGTTACATTGTACCTAAACTTCATTTAGTCTGAAATTAATTTAAATTAAGCCTAAATTGAATTAATTGAACTGATTTTAAAGATATGTCCTTGGACGCCATTTTGTCAGTTTGCCTCACAAAAAGTACTGGATCAATTCTCTTGTCCACTTTAAAACCTAGTAACTATTTTGACGATTTTTAATCTTCGCATGATATTTTGGCCTGGCCACACTTCTTCATCTCTGCTCTGCACTACTACAGTTATACTATTGCGAGTACAGTACGACTTGTGCTACAGTAGTACTGCGCTATCAAAGCCAGAGTTACTTTCGTTGAACAGATATTTAGGACGTAATGAGCTTTTCTCCCAAATATTTCCGACTGAACACAACTTTACTAAAAACTTATTCAAAGCCAACACTAAAGCACTTCCAATCCAATGCAGTATAAAATTTGTAGCGAATGGCCGACAGAAAGTTGCACTACTAGTGCCATTACATGCTTTTTTGGCACTTTGGGAAAAGCAGTGCAACTTGTGTTGAGTTACTCTTAAGTATTGTTACCCCAAATGATGCCATTCGTCCGAATCAAAAGTCTTTTTTTCTTCGTATGGATAAGAGTTGTTCCAATGCCTGCCATTTATGTTCTGTTTTTCTCTTCTCTTCTCCATCAGTCCTGTCATTAAGAGCACGTTAGCAGAAGTGGCGCATACATGGGCTCAATCGGAGTCCATTTGGTCTCTCGCTTCGACTATTATTTCGGTAATGTATAGAACACCAGAAAAAAGAAGAGTCAGAAGAGTCGCTCAGATCTATGGTTTACTGCTATCAGAGAAGCAAATAGCGAATAATGTGAATGTGAGAGTAACTGTGCTCTATATTAGAGAGTGGGTGAGAGAGAGAGAGAGAGAGAGAGAGAGAGAGAGAGAGAGAGAGAGAGAGAGAGAGAGCATTAACTTTCTGATGCACACATAATCATCTCTCTCTCTCTCTCTCTCTCTCTCATCGTAGATCTCATGTCTACTATTAGTTTACTTCTATTACAGATTAAAACTCTTTTGCTTCGAAGGATTGCTGCAAATCAAGAGTTGAGTAGAGAAACGTTGTTTCCTTAGAAAAAAGTTATTACACCCAGCATACAATCTTAGCTCTCTCTCTCCCCTCCCTCTCTCTCTCCCTCCCTCCCTCTCCCTCGTTCACTACCAGTTCTAGCGTTCATTGGTAATGTTGGCCGAGGAGATACAATCATTCTTCAGGTGTCACTTTGCTGGTGCAGGTCATTCACGCACATTCCCTTCCATTTCATTCCATTCCATCACAGTTTCAATCTTAACAAACACTCTATTAGTAAAAAGTTTCAAAATAAAAAACTTTTATAAAAAATATGACACAAACAACAAAATCTTTCTTTATTTCAATTAAGAATTGTCTCTCATTTCTAATAAACAAATCAAATGATTCTTTTCATAATAATGTTTGTGTCAATACATTCGGGTATTATTAATAATAATATTATTATTTTTATTCATTTTGTCGAATCAGCTCTTAATGTAATTAGTAATTACATTCAAAGGCATTATTTTTTAGTCTAATATTTTTTCATCTATTAATTTGTATAAAATATGATATTCTAATTAGTTTGCTTGGTGATCATGCACAAATTATAATCAGCCTAATTGATTCATCCTTTAAATAAGATTCGAAATTCTGTTTCACTTATATATAAATATATATTAATATTAATATTTATTATTTGGACTTTTTTTCGGAGCCAAAGGCTATTCCATAACATATTGGAAATGAATATGAATACAGTCGAACACACTTTCTGTTATTCCTTTGATTCTTATTAATAGTTCCAAAAATAATACGAAAAAATGAGTGAATTATTCATTATTATAATTGAATAAAATATTGAAATAAACTGAATATTTGTTTGATTCGATTCAATGTAACAAGCTTATATATTGATCGTATAATAATCAATGCGTTTGTGTGTGCAGTGTCTTACAAGTTAGACGCGACTGTTATGTAAGAGCCTTTTGGCGAGATTTTCGTTGTATAGCTAGAGATGAGCACAAATATCGTTAGTAAGAAGTGTTCAAAGAATAGAGATTTGAATGCAATGGAAGGCATAGAGAATCCAATTGAAAGAATGTTGGCTTTAAGAGAGCGACAAACACACAATGATTTTTCTCCTGAATTTCGATCTTGTGCTGCTTGTTATGGGCGCCTTTTGGTCGGGCACAGGCTTGTATGTGTGTGCCATATAATCTATTTTGTTTCCTATTACAGTCATCGATGCATGCATTGAATGTATGCCAAAGCAAAACACAGACAGAGATATGAAGGCAAGCAATACAACTAAAAGGCAAAAAAGCATTGATTCGTTTGAATGCAACAGCGATTCAGTCGATCCAACTGAACGCCAGTGAACATCAGTGAACGTCACCAAAAAAGGCAATGTTTTTAATCATATTTTTTTATTCCTAACTCTTAATCCTCACGAGGACTTTGGAATAACAAATGAGCCTGACTTAAATTCCCACCTGTGACGCCAAGAGACTTGATTCCGGTGCTCTCTCTCCCTCTCTCTAACTCTCCTCAATCTATAGCTCCGATATCATACCAATAAAGTAAGCAATGGTGCGGTTATTGCTATTCTGCTCATACACTGAATCAGTAGTGCATTCATGAATCGTATTAAGTAAAGCGATCGAACCTATTCTCGATTCACATTCTCTGCCGTTATAACCATTTTTAGACAATTTTTGACATCTATATGAACGATCATTCTTACGATGACAGCCAAAACCGTGTCATTTTCTCCTCAAACTGGCACATCCACTCCATACTATGCCATACCATACCATTCCCTTTTTTATCGTCAGATTTCTGATTAGAATAAAGAAAAGAAGATTTTCGATGAAATTCATATACTGTTGAAAATAAGTTAATACTCGTTCAGTCGTTATATCGTTATATCGAATCGAATTGACTGAGAAATACATTTTTGTCATCTCTTAAACCGAAGAATAGATTCAATCGATTTTGGATCAATGGGTAATCCAAGGGATTATAATATTTAAATTAAAACAACCATGAGCAAATTAATTGACAAAATTGAAAACAACAATTCTCAATGATTTATATCAGGATAGAATATTTCCGTTGAAAATATCAATTAGAAAAAACTAAATTTGAAATAAACTAAATTTCCATAAAGAATAGGTTCAACTCATAGACAAATGTTATTATTCATAAATATTTGTTTTTTCAGATGTTCTTTAAATGTTTAAAACTTCGACAATAATTGGATCAAAGGGTTTGTTATTAATATTTAAAAATATGTAAATCCTATATAAAAATGAATTTTTGCTTTAATTTTAATAATTCACGATTGAAATAAATGAGCTCAAAGAGTCAGGCACCACTTTATCCTGACAGATGTTGCAAGGTACTTTGCTCAATTTAATCTCATCAACACATGTTTACTAGCGTTGAAAAATTCTGGGAATAAATTAATAAATTTATTTTTGGCAATAATTTTATTACAAAAATTCCCAAAGATTATTTCACCGAAAACGGCCATTTTGATGGAATTTTGATTATTTTTAGGGTAAAATCGATTAAATCTAGTCAAAATCAATCATAATCGACTTTAAACGAAAATTTTACTCTAATTGTGGCGGGGATACTTTCCCCTTTCCATCACTTCCTATATTATCTAAGTTTCTAAACACAAATCGGCCCACTTTTTCCATTTGTCTCGACTGAACTTGCTTATACTTTATATTAAGTTAACTTTTATCAAAAATTTGAATGAAAATTATTCAAAAATTGATAAATATTCGTGGATAAACCATAAAAAAAATTCCCATCAAAATGGGAATTTTCTATCCAATAATAAATTTTTAATAAATTTATTAATAAAATTAGGGAATTTATAATAAATTTATTATTTTGCAACGCTAATGTTTACCATCAATGGGTAACATCCCAGAACCTTTGAGTATAAACAGGGTCACCCAATAAATATGGCTTATTGAGTATTGTTGAGGTCACCTAGCTGATCCCAAATACACATAAGTATTCGTTGTTTTCTTTTGGGATCATTTGGTTTTGTAATGAATTTGAAAGAATTCAATGAATTTCTTAATAAAATTCTTGTGAATAGAACCAGATTTTCAGTTATTCATAGGATTTGATTCAAATGGAATCGTTTGAGCGGAACATAAGCGATGTTTTCATCTGATAAGACATCCCTTACTCTAAGCGATGGTCGGCTCTGTTGTCGAAGTGTATGCTCTCTGTTCTCTCTGTTATTATTAGGGAAACGCAGAACTGCTATACGTTTTACTGATTTATATGCAGTTCAATGTTTGTTAGCCAATACTCAAAGGAATTTCGTTCCAAAATATTCTCCCGGGTCGTTCAATCTTTAACATTCAGTTTTAGCTTCAATTTTGCTTTCGATGTTATTCAGTATTAGCTCAATAACTGCGAACGGTTTGATCTGAACTCAACTCTACACCAACACTACAGAACTAACTGTGCTCTACAAGTAAACATCAGTTCATTTTGAATGCGTAAATATATTGATGCGAACACAGGCATTGCCACCACTACCACCACCTGTGCCACCACTCATCTCATTTCATATTCAAATTGTGAATCCAATTATGGAGAATGACCTCAAATGAAATGAAATGCATTGGAAGCCAATAGAAGCCAATTCAGACATACAGTAGAATGCGATTGAAGGCAATGCCAGCTCTGCTTAGACTTAAGTTATAATAATATGCATTCAAAGGCACAACTTATCAAAAGATTTTCAAATAGACTTCATTTGAATAACAAGTTTCCACTCAACTTAAACTATACTAAGCATATTATCAAGCTCACTACAGTCGTAGCTAAAGGCGATCAGGTAGACCAAAATATTCAAGTCTCTCTCTCTCTCTCTCCCTGTCATTATTTCTCCTTGGTAAATTTATGCTCGAGCTTGTTCATGAAAAGAGAAAGAATTTGCCAAGAATCTGAGATATTTTGCTGATCCCTTTTTGGAACCCTGTGATTCAGTGCACAAAATCAATTTGACCATACTCAAAGTTGGACCAGATTCGAGCCAAATCTGTATCAATTTTTGATAAGTCTTTCATTTCTATTGACAATATTTAGTCCGAACTCTAAACACAATGAGTGGTCATAACAGCCATAAAAGCAATTAGAGATCAATAGTTGGCCACAAATTGTATTTACTCTCTATTTTGTAAACATTGATCAAAATTAGATAAAAACAGATTTCTATTTGTGAGACATATTTTGAGAAAACTAAACAGATTTTGAGATCAATTGCTTAATGATTGGATCAAAGTTTTGCATTAATTTTATTGTGACATTCCTAATGGTAGAGTATGTGACAGCACCGACATTAATGCGGAGAGAAGTGTGCAGAATGTGCACAAAGCCATTATTGATATCCTCGTCCATTCAATTCTAATTGTTTGTCTAACTTGTAAGAGATGTGATTCCAACACAATTTTTATGAGTCAACTCAACTCAATAACAGTCTTACTATAATAGCTCTTATTTAGGCTCTGCTCTAATTATTCTCATATAATATATTTGTTGAATAGATTTTTGTTTCTTTAATATATGACAAATCAAATCAATTAAGAAAAGCATTAATTCTTAGCTTAACATCGATTATAATTTTATTTCATTAAAATGATTGATCACTTTTAGATTGATTTTGAAGTTAATTGAATCCAGAATTTCGGTTTCAATTTATAATTCTAACCAAAAATGTTATTTCATTTCTAAGTTGACTTTCAAGTATCGATGCCATTGAGAGAGCACTCGACTCAAGCATAAAGACACTGGAATTCTATTAATTCTGAATGAAAGCCTCAACTGATCTATAGTATAGATGCAGACATCGAGAGTATAACTAAATATTAATTATAGTATTTCTACGAATCAAACATTCATTTAAACAATGAGTTATGGATTTGACAATAGGGTGTGTTCTATAGTGAAGGTGTTGTGGTTAACATCATTTACATGATTGCAATGTCCATCCAGTGGTGACCCTCTCCTGCGCACCACAATCTACCAGCATATGCACTGATATGATTGTCTGTGACTTATTTGCACGAAAATGCATTGGAAGACAATTGGAGAGAATGGCAGACAAAGACCACAAATGCAAACCTTATATATACTGTATGACAATCGCATGCATTGGATCGCAATGTTTGCAAAGCGTTAAATAAGTTTAGCTGTGCTTTCGTTTCTTACAATCAGTTGTGCTTTACTTGTGTAGCTCTGCTCTAAAAATGGTTGTGAAAACTATTTGCTCGACGTTGTGCTGTTGTGTCATCATTAAAGCGGAACTAATGTCTGTCCACTTGAGATTCTCATGATTCTGACAACTCTAACAAAACTATTCTCTTTACTAAAGCTTAAATCCCATCATAAATGCGTTCAATGAGTTGTTTGATATGATTGCACGCAATGACTGCATAATAAATAATATATTTAATAATAACTGCTTTTTACAGATCAGTCAAAATATTAATATATTCTTATTATGTATTTTGTCTCAAATTGTTGGTTACCATTATCTACCCTAAGCTCGGTTTTATCAAATTCTGTTACAATTTTGCGCTTAACAATTAAATCCAGGGCAATTTTAGCGGCCATCTTATCAATCAACAGACTACTAGTCTAACAACACATCCCAGGCCAAAAACACAATAAGCATGAAATACCTTGATGACATACTTTGGCATAAAATTCATACAAATTAACCCAAATTGACATAAAAATTATGAAAATATGAACTAGATTTAGTTATAACAAAAATCACACCCAGGGCTTAAAATAAAGTGGCATTTGTTGGCCTAATCTAAAAGACTTCACTCCTCGTGTCGACTTTCAGTTCAAAATATTAGAAACGTTTACAACTGTCGCACAAATTAATTAAGAATTTATTTGATTCCCATTTGACATCTGATGACTGTTTGCAGAGGTTTTGATGTCTTTATAGATAGAATTGAATTCTGTAGACAACAAAAGCAGATAACATGGGTTTGACTGTAAACGATATGAATTTTGTTTAGCAATACTCCATAAGTAAAATGTCAGTTGTATTGGCATTTCGAGCAATTCTGCAAATTCTGAGTTTAAAATAAGTTTCTGATCGTAAGAAACCTTCAATTTTGATATGAAAACGAATTTATACGTTCTGTTCGTCTGTTTAGTTATAAATATATATATTTTTCATAAAAAATGCAAAACTTTATTTGCACTCATGTAGTGCTGTGTGCAGTGCAGTCAACATGTGATAACATAACACACATACTGTTTAGTACAGTTCTGATCAATAATCCATTCCTTACTCATGTTTAAGGATTGAAGCGAACAGATTTTTAAATCATCCTCTCTATTTTTGAGAATAATTAATAAATTAATTCTATTAAGCGAATTGTTTTCAACTAAGTGAACTACGTGAATTTTAAGTTTAGAATAATTTCTTCTTCTTTAGTCCACTGCTAATAAGCAAGGTGAAGCACAATTTTTAGAAGTTTGTTGTACAAGGAATTGTACAAAAAAGCCTTAGAATGTGTTGAGGCTTAATATGCATTACATATTTGGATATATGAATTCACAGCTAATATATGAATACATTTAGTCGTAAGACTTAAGAGTTAGTATTGCTTTGGTTTGCGATATTGTGATTGATCTCTGAATATAAGAAAACATTGCAAACACATAGCGAACAAAGCAATCAATAGAGCAGTAATCGAGTGGATCGCAGGAAAGCGCGGATAATATTTTGGTCAACACATACTCTATTCTGCCTCACATTACTGTACAGTATATACAAACTTATTTTAGAGAATTTTTGAGCTCAAAAATATATATATCTTTTATTTTATACTTTTCTACACTTTTTACATCACATCACTATTTGCTGCGATATTTACTGATAAAAGTATTTTTGTGAAGAAAGAACAGAGTAGTGGAAGTAGTAAAGTCAGATCATCATAATCATCATCATTTCATGTCAATGACAAATGTAATATCACCGAAGATTATATAGAAATTTGTTTTTTCTACTTTTCTTCTCTACTCACTTAATGCTCTCTCTCTTTAATGGCTCTGAAAAGCACAGTCTGTGTATAATCTGTTCATTTTTATACATAAATATTTGAGTACAACAGCGAGAGAGAGAGCGAGAGAGAGAGTGAGCGAGAGAGAGAGAGAGAGAGAGAGAGAGAGAGAGAGAGAGAGAGAGAGTTTGGCATTGAATTAGAGAGTAAAGTATTTTTAGGCGAAATAAAAACTATTATTCGTTAGACAATAGAGTGTGGAATAGAGAGTACAGAGTATTATACAAAGCATTAGAATTCGATGCAAAGGATTGTTCAGCAAAAATGACATACATTGATATAATGGTCATCAAGGGATATAAATTTATTTACTCTAAACCTTTATTATGCAACCTGTGATTGAATTAGCAAAACCTGAATTCACTTCATTATATTTTTATTTACTCTTTGTTTTTGAAAATTCAATTTATTTGTTATAAATAATTATAACTAATTTTGTTGCGAACATAATGTGTAACAGAATTTACAAAATCATATATTCGACTAATGATAATAAATTTTAATGATCTATGCATTTATATGCGAATATTTGTGTACAGAATATTTGCTATACTGTACCTGTTGAGATCTTACCCCTGAAATGAGTTATCTCTGAACTGCAAACATATCGTATGCTTTAAATCTAAATGAGTTTTGCCAATTAAGTGCGCGCCGGGAGCTTCGTTTGGAACTGTACTTTTGGAGTCGAACTTTCTTGGTTATATTTCGGAAGAATAGCTCTCATCAATGTGTTTGGGTATATGTGCGTAAGCGTGTGTATGTACAGTACACTGTGAGGCATACAAACCTGTGAACGTGATATATGGCCTATAATTGATTTGAATGCATAAACATTGCATTTCTCATGGATTTTGTAATTAACGCTTTACTCCATTCAGACTCACTTAACTAATGTTAGAGAATCACATTCAGAAGAGACACATAGTTTGAGGGGAGTATGAGAATAGCCAACTGTGCTGAAGGTATGTTCACATCTAATGCATAACTGCACCGAATGTAATGATTGCGTTAATAATGATGATACGGACGCTCTCTCACAGTCTCTTCCCTCTCTCCCTGTTTCTGCCGTTCCGTCTCTCTGTGCTATACTTTTGCCAATAGATGACTGTTAAACAAATGGATTCCTCAGCTAATTACGAGTCATTAGTGCACTCATAGCTTTCTGGATCATTAGAGAATTAGAGGGAAAGCGCATCGCATTGTGAAAACCAATGAACCGAACGTTTTATTGCAACTTTACGTACGGATAATATCTTAACATTTGATTCTCATTTTACTAAATGAATACTTATGTTGATAAAGGACTAGTCCTTCCAGACATTACATTTTATGCCTATGCCTATGCGTGCACTGCCTGTGCTCTTCATTCTAAAGTATAGCTTACAAACAATAGATAGAGTTGTGCTTTGCTTTCCCAATACTACTCTAATATGAATTTTTATGATAATTCAAATGTAATGTAGTTTTCCTAATATTCTTATATCTCATGTCAAAGAGGGGGAGAAGTGAAGGGATAGAGAGGAGAGGAGTGAGGGGTATGTAAAAGCAACAGCAGATAAAGCCCCGAGCAGTACATCCAATAATGAAGAATAGGTACAGAGTATTCTCTATTGACGACTGCAGTAACTGCACTGGTAGTCAAGTGTAATCTAACTGATGGACTCGATTATAATCATTCATTTTGGACATCATTTATACGGAAAGAGTTTAATTCACGTCTTTTATGATAAATTCGGGTTCACTTGTATTTGTTCTTCTAATCCAAACTCATGAGCATTCGATCAGTGCTAGTGCTAGTGCTAGTGCTAACCCTAAACTACTACTGACTGTGAGTCTTATCAGAGCTCACCTATTCATGCGTTGCGTTAGTCGTCTCCGACTCCGACATCATTATCTGATGATAGCATTCAAGTAAAGAAATGCAATTCAAGTGCTCCAGTGCTCCACTATTTTCTTGTAAAGCATAGCATACGGTATACTACTGTATACTATACTCATAATAAGTCACAAACAATACATCCAATGCCTGCCATACCTTCAATGCCGAACACTGTTTGCTATGGAAAGCATATCTGTTGGTAGAATAGAGTAATGCCAGTGAATGCCAAAGCAATGGCAAAGCAATTGTGCGTTTGATAAGACTTGTATGCAATGGCAATGAGCCAAACAAATTGGAAACAAGTTGTTCCCAACTAAGTGACACAACTATTATTGGTTGGCCCGTTCTCTACCCATAGATCCATTCAGTTTTGTCTTTTTATTATAACGGTTGTGATGTTTCCATTGCTGCACAGAATCTAAGCCAAGACAAGAAACAATCGAAAACATAGTTTGCTTATTAAGGCTTAATTTATGATACCTTCCTCTCCTCTCTCACTACTGTACGCTCTAAAACTGAATCAAAGGAGCACCGAATGGGGATTTGTAAGTGGTTAAGGCAATTATTACGTGTACACATAAGAACTAAAAATCGTTTATATATAAAATCAGACCTACTTTTCGGAGATATAATAAGAATATTCTTCAAAAAGAAAAAGAAAAGAGAGATATATATAGTGTAGAGAAAGAGATGGAGAGAACAGATAGAAGTCAAGTAGAATAGTAGGGTTGAGACAGCGCTAGCGCTAGCGTTAGGCCAGACGTCATCTGGTTGTATTTATTCCAGAGTTGCACTGAGCCAATGTTCCAGTGCTCAATTTATCTGAGAAGATTCCCCAGTGGAACCGGTGCTCTGGCAGTGTGTCCGTGACGTATTCCAATTGATCAGTGAAGGCAAAAGACGAGCCAACACAGAGGGGATTCTATGCACTATTATTCGCTGCCAATTGACGTGCTTTGCATCCATCGCTTCCTATTTGCGATTTGCGGTGCAATACATGCGACCAATACTCCAAAGTATATTCGCTTTTATAATACAATGACTTAATGTATTCAATACTTCAATATATTGTAGAATTAGAACGTCTTTCCCTCTCTCTCTCTCCCTCTCTCTCCTTCCATGCTCTCATCCCGCTCTCTCCCTCCCTTCCTATCTATGCATCCCTTCTTTCTCTCGTTCCTATCTCCTGATCCGTGTTTTTCTATTTCTTTTGATGCTTTATTTCCTGAGGTTTTTCTATTCAGAATCAAATAATGACCATTAAGTGCATTCGTATCTATATATTGCTCTACTGTTCTCAACGTCACTACAATCAGACAAATGATAAGCACTTTTCAACTTATTTTCATTCATTTGAAAAATAATTTCTAAAAATCGAAAAGAAATACATTGTTTTAAAATTAAAAATTGTGTAAAGAATGGTTGTGCTAATGGCACTATATGAAAGCCAATTAGCAATACTGTAGAAGTGATTGATTCAAATCAATCCTCAATCAAATTAACTTATAATTTAATTGAAATATGCTTTTTGTTTGAATTTTATACTAATCTGAATCCTTTTAATAATAATATCGTTTTTATAAATACAATTCAGTGAAGAAATTGAAACAAACAAGGCGATAAAAAAGGGGTATTAAGAGAAAAAAATAGCGAGCAAATATGAAGCTATTAGAGTGACGTGGTATCCTTGGATACCACATAACTAGAGTTCTACTCAGGTGTTGGGCTAGCTAACGGTC
>JAQIWA010001197.1:0-20303 GCA_034693305.1 Eueremaeus valkanovi
TTCCGATGAGTTTTCGACCCCCCCCCCCTATGTTGGCGAAAATAGTGGGCCAAATCCGTTGAGTTTGACCCCCTCCCCTCAATTTCGGGAAAAATCCGCCATTTTACCCTCCCCTATACCCCCCCCTAGCTTCGCCGAGTCTGGCGATCCCTACTCTTATATCTGATGGCACTTCTCGATTGCCTAACGTACAGAAGCGCACAGTCATATTAGAATTGAATGGTATGATGCTGTGTGTGTGTGGGGCCCGAGCCTTAAAAAAAGACTTTAACCATATTCTGACTATTGTGTGAGAATTGACTTTAAAGTTATGACGAGATGGAGAGACACAGAGAGTGAGAGAAATAGAGAAAAATAATGCCATTTCTTGTGAGGCCACCAACGAAGACACAACACTTTAAAACGAGAGTATATTCATCACACAATTCAGGTTTGGGACCGCAATATATGACAGCAAACGAATGATAAGAATATATACGGTATATAAAAAATATGAGAGCTCTTGACTCTGCAGTACAGCTAAAGAATGTTATTATTTATTATATAAGGATATGTAACGAATGTAACGAATCATTATATTTATGAAGAATTACACTTCAGATGAAGACTGAATAGAAAAGTGTAGAGAAATATACACAAATATATAGTCGAGAGTTCGCTTCCATTCAGTTATTATAATTGTATTAAATTTCATAAAAAAGACATTTCTTCTATTTTTATTGCACAGCTCTGTGTGTGTGTTACACAATATCCTCATTATTATAGCGAACAATAAGAAGTGAATCGCAGAAAAAAAGGCAAAAATTTAGTCCAAATAATAATGATTATAATCTTAGGTTTGCGTCACTTAATTTCATAATGTCTTTATTGAGACCTCTATAGAGACCTTAGAATACAGGGTAGAATCGAAAGGCATATACAGTTTCGGAGGTATTGTAAGCAATATAATAGACTGAGAGAAAAGAAAAAGTGGCAAAACTCGAAAATTACATTTTATATATCCGTCTACTTTTGAAAGTCGAAAATTCAATTGTCAGTCAGTGACTGAATCACACACTCGAGAGGTGTCGGAAAAATTTCACTTTTTTCTGTTGTTCGTTCGTTAGGCTATACAGTATTCACCTCAAAGTCATTATTACAGTCATTGGAGTAATTTTTTTCTACTGTTATTATTGTTGTGGGCATTGAATGGCGACGTGCGGGTGGAGAGGTAGAAGAGGCCGAGAAGGTTAGGAACAGTAACGCAGAGACCAAAGAGTAGGCACTGTATGTGTGGCTAATAATCCACTGGCAATTTGAGGTAAACTCCTATAAACAGTGTAATAGAATTGAGCCAAAAGTGAGAGTAAGTGATATATTCTATAATAATGAGAAGCCGAGTGTCTGTCGGCACAGGTAGGTATCATTCTCATGATTATTACTCTGCAATGACTTGCGGGACGGAAATGACTAAAAACATTAGAAAAAATTGTATGAATATAGAGATAGAGTACTGAAAGCGAATTATTTATTTCTTTTGATGACTATTTGATTTCCATCTACTTGTGCGACAGTACCGGCACTATTAGAATAGTAACGATCGAGTGAACCACTCATTGAATTTCTTTTATACACACGACTACTGTATCACTGATTTACAGGTAATGACTGACGCGATAATTGGCTAAAAAATAGCTGCGAAGAGAAGAAAAACTAAATAAATGATAGACTAATATCATTGTATGTGAGTTAGCATTGGATTAGTGTAGAGAAAATTGATTTTGCTCTCAGGTCTGGCTGTTGATGGCTATGCAGGTGGCAGTAAACACACTCAGGCAGTAATCTTACCATTTCTGGTCATTTTTTTATTTGGCCAAAAATACCTTCAATTTGGAAGTGAGTCAGATATGTATATACTGATAAAAATGTGCAGCAATTCTCTACAAAAAGTCTCTTCTATGTAAACATTTGCGATTCTACTGTAGTGTGTGTTTAGAAAGCACTGGTAGTGTTGGTAGTGGGCGATGGGAAATGCCAACAGGCATACAGGCATTTGTTTTATATGAACTTTAAATCATATAACAGAGAAACAAAACAAATATAAATCTCTAATAAGAATGAAGAATAAAAATTACAATTTTTAACTACAGCTCTGATAGAGTAGTCAAAAGGCATAGTCCTTACAGTCCTTATTCATAGAGAATTTGAGATTCAATGAGCCGTTCATCAGACAGTTGTGTAACTCTTATATTACAGTATATATTGAAAGAGAGAAATATTTTTCTTCTGAATTATGATCCGAGTCATGCATTTATTACGGGTGCTTTAGCTGATTGCAATATGTCTTATGTCTATACCGTACAAACCTATAGCACATATAGCAATAAAAAGCACATAAATATTCTTGCAGTTGATATGGCATTCATAGGGCTATTATTTTTACTTTTCTATTATCTAACCGTTCGCTAAGATTACACTCGGAATACAGTATATATTTTATGCCTAAACTCATACATACATAATATGAGTTCTCAAATAAATAATCCCATCCTTACCAATGAGCACAGACTTCTCTATCGGCAACCATTCGCTTGTACAGTATTGCAAGGAATGGTAGTTTTTATTTTTGCTCAAATGTCTGTCCGGCAATAAAGAAGTGCCGTTTGAAATGCGCCCATCGATTAACTCCTACATAAAATTCTTTTTATGTATATTTATATTTATAAGTATTTATAACTATTTATAAGTCAGTTATTTATTAGAAGTCGTTCTCTGCTGTAAATACTCAGTGAGTATACGGTTGGCTGATTGAGATAGAAAGATAAATAAGAGACTCCGGTATCTCAGCTCATCTTTCTATCTGTTTCTCCTTTGGCAACAACAAAGACCAATAATAATTCTATCGGTCTATCGGTGCCATAAAGAACAGGAGAATGAGTAGTAACTCATAAATAAGTTTTCCTTCAAAATACAAATCATTCCTTTGATTAGAAAAATATTTACGAATACATGAGTTGTATAAAGAGAAGGATGAGATGAATACAGTATTTAATTGTTTTGCAAGTAATAAATATTTTTAATAAATTATATCGTAATTGAAAAATATTTTTAAAAGTATTAATTATATAAAGAGCCAAAACATTTAGGAATAAAAGATTAATGAGAGAAGAAAATAAATTATTCGGATATTAATCGAAATATCTCTCTATTTATTTATTTGATATTCTATTCAACCACTCGTTCGGTATCTTTTAAAGTATGCGCCCTATGCTCACTATTGCATTATGGTAATCTCATGTTTATTCACTGACAAATGTATCAGCAATTTCAATTAATAAATAGTATCATGCTTAGCATTTCTCTTTTTTTAATCTAACAATTTTAATTATTCTATCCTGACTCATTTCTATAGAAAAAGCTATCAATGAGTGGATTTACCAGAAATGTTTTAAAATTATTCTGGTCAAACAAATTTTATCAAAAATATTTCATAGTAGGTGTTAAGGAATATTTGTTGCAAATAATTATCATTTTATCACAAACACCATCTATGTCATTTATCTTTAAAACTCACTGAATAGCTTGACTTTAGTTAAAAATTGCTAAAACAAGAGAGCATTTTGTATCGGAGATACACTAATTAAAAACTAATAGCAAAGAGAAGACTAATGAATACTTAATGAATTAGTAGAGAATTTGTGATATATTTTAGTTTTGCAAAATTCTTCGTCAGTTTAAATATTTTTGAGTGACTTAAGTGAGAGACGAGAGAAGAGGCAAATAGGCGTAACAGACAATCGGATATTTGAATGGTATATAACTAACCAACAGATGTGACATTTTATGTGCTGGTGCTTAAAAAGTAGTGTCTTTCCTCTTTTCTCCTCTTTCTCCTACAGCTCTTCACACCATTTGTTGACTTTTGGATTTAAAGAGGAAATGGAAAGAAAACAGAATTTAGTCCTCTATTTCTGTGTCTCTGACGAAGCCTTACTCTACGATAGTTGAGTTGAATGCTATGGAAAGGCATTAGAGGATAGAGAGAGTGAGAAAAGTATGCTTTAGATCGACTAAAACGATATAATTCGAGTCATATAATGGTTAATGTTATGCAGTTATAGATAGAGAGACAGACAGTGAGAGCGCACACAATGTTATATCGATTAACCGATTAGAGGCAGAAGAGGATAGAGAACAAGCATTTTGCATATCGCGCACAGGGATGGAACACGTCATGTGTAATATAAGATATCACATCTAAAGCACAGGAATTAACTTGAAAACCTAAGCTAAAAGATTGTGTTTTCCATTCAATACATATAATGGTTTTTGGCTCTAATAAAAATCAAATCAAGAATTTCATAGAATATTATACTAATGTATAGTAAATGTAAAATCAGTTTCAGAATAGAGAGAGAAAATGCATATAAAGAATATTTTTTTGAAAGCAATGGTTGAATAAATTGTAGAGAAGAGACTAAAAGCGAAATAAAGTCTAAAAGTTAATAAGCATATAAACAGTGCCAATCTTTTATAATGTTCTTGCTTCAAATGTAATCTAATTCTCATTGTTTATGTTTAACATTGATTTAGTTTTCTCTGAACAAGAATTTTATTTATATTAAAAACGAAAGACTATTATAAATAATATTAAATTAAACAAAACTTTTTGGCTCTTCTCTAAAGAGTTGTTTTGAGAATTCAATACAGAATTAGAAATTGCACTCATATTTGAAGGGCTCGAGATTGGGATTGAGGTTGAGATTCAATGTTTGCATTTTATTTGATTAATGCAAATATTAATAATTAAATATTATTTTAATTTTTTTCATATATTTTATTTTGTGATTGCTTTACATATAAAAAAATTGTCTAAAAATATTAAATAATAAATAATAGACTGAACTGTTGAGTATCAATCCAAGTGCTAAGCTCAGGTCGATAACAAGCTCTACTTAAGAACATACTGTAGAATTCATTTTCAAATACTTACCCGGAGTTTAATATTCTATAAATGTATTCATTATATAAACATTAATTCCATTAAAAGTTTAACGAATTGGGAATTCATTGAAAACTTATTCAGTATTAGACTCTTCTGTTCTCCAACTCTTTGCCAGCACTTATATGTTGTCAACAGCGAAGGGTTGTGCAAAATATTCAGCTGAAAGATAGGAATGGATAGAAAAATATTTGTTTATATAATAAACTTATATTCTGTACCGCCATATCATATGTGGGTTCGGACTATCTGTTTGGCAATGCTTTTCGTTCATCACATTTAATGCTAACAAATATATCACAAAATATTTTCTGCGAAAAATTTCTCTCTCCTCTGCTTATGATTTATTAGATTAGTATTAGCTGTGAATAAATATAATTCACGACACCGGCAGATGAACAGCACACCGAATATGGCTCATAGAGGCTAAGGATTCAAACGCAACTCATGTGGAGATTAGTTGCGAATCAATAGCTCTTAAGAAGTTTGAGTATAAGTGCTGATCGTCTATACTATCGATACTAAGAAAATAAAGATAAATGATTAGAATATCCATTAGAATACTATCGATCCGAACAAAAAACAATTAATTGAAAAATTCCTTAACTTTTTTGGGTTAAACAGAAAAGAACTGATAAATAATAATTCGTTTTATTCTTATCAGTGAGTCTTCAGAAGATCATAACATAACAACCCCTTCGGCTCTAAATAACTTATTCAGTAGATTGACATTTATGTGGCATCGGAGCCATAGTCTGACAAGTGGTGTTGTTCTCCAAGATATTAGGTAGAGATGGCTTCTCCACCAAAATAAGTAATTCATTTGAAATATTTTGTGCGCTTTTGCAAGATTTGGTCAACAGATTAAATGGCAATAACTTTTGGGAACTCTCTTAATGTATGCATACATTGCAAGGAATCATACGATCGGTTGTAATGAGACAGACCTTGAATTAGTCGAACCATTCGAGAAATAGTGTTCTCACATGATTATCAGATCCCAGTGCGAGTGCCAGAGCGAGAATGGTGTGCTTGTGGGCAAACATACGTTTAAACATTTATGGCAATGAGTTGGGAAAAGGAGAGCTAATGAGGCATAAACTGTCCCATCGTTTCCTCCAAATCTCAATCATATATTCCCTGATTTGTGAGTCTCTCTCCACTACAGACTTAACATAGACTACCATTCCTTTAGGTATGCATTTGAAAGAGCGCTCAGAAAGAAATCATTCGTAAAATCAAATGAAGGAAACACAAGGAAAGAGAGGGATCAGATGTAGTGACTGCACCGGCATTTAATCAGCACATTTCTTAAATTGGTTTACCACCCATTCAGCCATTGTTGGTGACATTATAGTCCTATTCCCTCCTACCCCAACCATCCAATGCCTTTCTTATAAACTCCTATGAAGTAAGTCTAACCCCAGAAGTGCTACACAACAGAGCACAGGGAGCACAGAGTGAGCGTAACATTCAAATGCATTTAAGTTCATTTATCACCTGCACAGCTGCCTATCCTCTCTCTACCCGACATAAGTGAGTTTTGACACAATAGAGTCCTTCCCCTCCACCCCGTCCCATTCACTTAGTTGGCGGCCGCGCTAGGAGTGGAACAGGCCTTCCCGAAGTGCCCATTATAGTAAATATACACCAGTTTTGACCCTTTCTTTCCCTTTACTTATGTACAGTGCAGTCAAATATGTGTATAAATAAAGTTAAGTGACATTAGAATGAGTGGAAAAACTTTTCTCTTCTGAAAATCCTATTCTCGCTAATGAACGGCACAGGAATGTGAAACCACTCGTTAAAAGTTTTCATAATAATAACGTCAATATCAAACACTAACTGACCGTAAATATTATTAGTCAAACACAAGACAGACACTGACCGAAAGGGTTTATCAATGCACCAGTTGTTTAGTGCCGACTCTAAATGACTTTCCTTTCTACCCAAACAATATGGTGTCGACACAATTGTTAGGCAGAAAAATAGCCCAATTAAAGGCTTCCCTTCAATTGGATATACTGTACAATTGGATAGGACTGATAGAGAGGTCAAGTTTGCAGATATAATAATTATAAAATTGTTTTCCACACAAGAAATCAAATGCATGTCAATTGTGTTCAAACATTTTTAATAATTCAATTCAATGATTCAATTGTATTGTTAGCCTAAATAACATATAATAATCGTATTTAATAACACTTAATAAAAATTAAAAAAAATTCTATTTAATGCTGTCTTAACTCAAATTGAAGCAAATTTTTTCTGCTTCCATATGTGCGGGGTATTTGATTATAACAATTAATTTTGAATGAAAAAATATTTAGAGTGAGAGAAGTGGTTATAATCCAGAAATGATTTGATTGTTTTGTACGAAATTTTCTGTTTGGAGTTCTTGACCTAAAACTTGTAGATCAGAGTAAAACAAGTGTTTGAATACGTTTTTTAGAAAGTAGTAAATCCGTGAAACTATTGTTTTGCAAATTAAAATATAAGGTATTATATGCTATGTCTTCAGCACATGATTGGGAAGAAATTACTTTAGAAATACACAATACAATTGACACAAAACAATTCAATTCTTTTCTCTCAATTTCCTATCCCTTCCATACTATTTCAGATTTAAAATATAAATTAATAAAATGTCGAATAAAATGCAAAAATAAGTAGAACTTTGTTAACACTGCAAACATTTTATACGAACCATTAGATTGACAACAAATTAAATATTTTCATTTTTTCTATACTTATTATGCCTTTTTGGTCCAATACTTAACATTCAAATACTTAAAAAGCGTAAAATTTTTTGAAAGAATTTCAAAATGGGATTAAACGAGTGATACATAAAAGAGTGGGCAAAATGCATAACAAATGCCATTACTGTTTGGGCTTTGTTTAACCGAACAGAAAGAACTTGAATAGAAAAGTGTGACTGACATTAAAAAATATATCTGAATGGGCCATAAAAAGAGTGAAAGTGTTGCACAAAATACAGTATACTATATGCAAACTAATGGTCAGAACAAGAATGTTATTGTTATTGTTGTATAGACTTTCACTTAAATAACAACACGTCTTAACGTTTTTTCTCATTCTCTGCCTCTTTTCTAACCGCAGAATATTCTTATGTGAATGAGTGCTGAACTTATTCTCAGTCATTGTGTTCTCAATTAGCTCTTAATTTCATTTCTTTTTATTATTATATCTTTTTTCGTTAATAACTCTAATAATACTTTCATTTTTGTTCATCTGCTGTAAAGTACTTATGATTTTTTAGACAATCATTAAAAGCCATTTCGACATTAGTTTTGAGTTAACACTGAAATTACTTAACTCTTCTCTTCTTAAGAATTTTAATACTATTACTATTAGTTAAATAATGATTGTGTTTATGAATAAAATATCATAAAAAACAATTTGCGATTTAATTAACAGGTTTTTCATACACTTCTTGCAAATGTGGAAAAATAAGAGATTATTTGAATATTTATTACATTTTTCTATCTACTGATGAATATATAATTATAGGGAAAAAAATTAAAGGAAAAACACATTCTTTAGCGTATAATTAATTAAAAATATTTGCGACACAAAACTATTTTTAATATTTCTATTAGTTTTTGTCAGAAGCCATGTGTTGGACAAAATTCAATTGACATTCCTTTATGTGTTTATAGCCTACAAATTGAATCATTAATATCTAAAAAGAATAGAAATTTTTTCTTCCTTTTCTGTCGCGATATTAATACAAATACAAAGGAATAGAAGCGAAAGTTAAAATGGATTTGTTATAAATGATTGCTTGACTCGAAGGCATTAATTTTTCTCTCCTCTCTATCCCTATCTCCGTATTTGCCTTTTGTATTCACATCACAGACAAAAATTTTGTCAATTAATGTCTCTTTTTCTGTGTTAAGTCACAGAAATTGTTGAACGAAATAAAAGTTTTTATATATAACTTATATATCATATATAATGTATTGTTATGTACAGTCAGGCCTACTCTTGACTTCTACTGTGTATATAAAAAATTGAATTGAAATGTTGTTTCCGTTTAAATGAATTGTCACATAAACTAATTCAGAATTTTGTTTCATAACATGCTTTCCTACTCTAGACATAAATATTCCGTTCACTTAACAAAACTTGTGTGTATTGTATAATATGTTTTGAAGTTTTATTTCTCTTATTCTTTACATTTTATTCTTCTTTTTAATCGTCAGAAGTTTTTAAGAGTTTTTAGTCTTTTTTTATGTAATTTTAATGCTTTGAAAATAATTTTTGGTCTCTATATTATATGTATTTTTTAGGGAATAATTATATGTTTTATTTCGGAGTCAAATATTTTATTTCTTCTTCTTTTTCAATGTTGAAAATTATTGAATCGGAAAAATTTAATTCCAGTACAAAACCTATTAAATGAATGTAATGTCTGAATGAATGAGTTGAACAGAAATTTTTGTTAACTTTTTTCTGTAGTCATTATTTTTAAAAAGAATTTTAGCGTTAAATCATTAAAATATTTGAAAAACCATTGATTCGCGAAACGAATATACAGTATAACTGAAAACTAAATTATGTAATCAAAAGAACAGAAGTTTATATTCAGGCAAATATTTCATTTATTGTTTAATTTTTGCTTAATATATAGAATTATATTATAAATTCATAAAAGCTTTGAAATGAATTCATAAAAAAGTTTTTGAGTAAAACTTAAATAAAGTAAATAATTCTTTACATAAAAATAGTGAAGAGATTTATGAATTAAGACTTGAAATGTATTCATATAAAAGCCTAAAATGTTCTGAACAATAGAAATGAACTGAACATAAACTGATGAACAGTTAATCTAATAAAAGCATTTTTAGTCACTACTGAACAGCAAAAAAGGAGAGAATGTATAACAAAATAGAGACCGAAAGTACAGAAGCATTAATGCAAAAGACAAGAGAGAGTGAGAGCAAAAAATTGTATTCAATAGATCACATCCACAGCACACACACAACACAAATTGACACTCCATTCATCCCATTCCCCAATTCATATGCATATCTAAATTCAAATGAGGAGATAAGTTAAGCCCCGATTCGTGACCAGAGCTGCCCTTTTGTATTGAGTGTATGTGCCGTACAATAACTCAATGAGTGCCATGTTTTGACTCTATTCTCTACTCCTATCCTATGAGAACATCATTTTTTATACTTTCATTTTATTTGGTTTTTTCATTTTTTCGGTCTATCAGTCTATCGGTACAGATCTGAAAGTGAGAGCGAATGAAGCGAAATATGATTCCACACGTACTGAACGGTCGGCAAATGCAGTATTTATCTCATTCCCTGCCCGTCACCCAAAGCCCAATGACTTTTGTAGGAATACAACAATAAGTATGAATAATAGCAATTGGAGTACAAAAAAGTTTTGCCCATTTTTTCATAATTCTTGAGCACATATATCATATTAAAGCTTTAGAGTGAAGCGAATGAAGTGAAAGCAATACAAATTATAATAATAATGAATGAATGAGTCAGCCATAAGAGCCGTATCTGTATTAGCCATATCGGGCACTCGGCTATCGGCCAATCGACTCGTGTGGCTCTCAATTAAGAGTCAAGCAGTAGACGCCGGACCGACCAGTTGCTCACCAAATATTTAGAGAAATACTTTAGCAAAATTCTTCCTGTGTTGAATCATAGGTCGTCAAGGGGGTCCAGGGTTCATATGGCACCCCAGCGGCAGAACATTGTTGCAAATATCGGATCAGTTTTACAGTGAATACAATTATTTTACAAATCGTTGTCAAAAATGTCGTTTAAATCTAATATTCTTGAAACCCAGAAACAAAATCTAAGTTTAATTCTCCCTGAACTTGAGTACCCCCTTAGCGATCTCTGATTCTGAATAATACTTATAATACGTTAAGAGCTTTTTGGTTGAGAACAGAGAGAAAAGAGAAGAAAAATATAAGAAATAAAAGAAAGTATTATTTTTGGTACGAATTGAATGATTGAATTTGATGTTGAATTAGCGCTGAAGAGAGCAGATCCCAAAATGCCATTACTTGTATTGAAAGAAGGAGTAGTAGTAGTAGTGCTCCAAAATATGAGTACTTATTATACAAGAATGTGAGCCTATTTGTGCGCATATGACTTGTTTGCCTTAAGGGTTACCTCTATTCCAGATTATATGCCCTCTCTTTGGGCAAACATAACATCACAACAGATATACAATAAGTTTTCTCATATTGTACTCTCGTATGTGTGCAGTAGTGTATGGCCATCAAAGTCACCACTCTTTCCATATGGATCCCAACAAACGCTATTGTTATGTCTTATACTCTTTAATATACCAATAGTTTAGTGAATATATAGCTATATCTCTGGTTTTGTCCCCAAAACTCATGGGATTCTCACTCTTTTTCCGTACATTTTCGTTATGTCTGCCATATCTGACATAATAGGAAATATGAGTGAGCAAAGAGAACCGGCACTTTTGTTTGCCATTCACAATCAATTCTATATTTATAGATATATCTAAAAAATAGCCAATTTTTATGAAAATGTGTTCGGCTTTTGAAAGAGCGTAAGAGAAGCGCAAATAGTGTTCCGCAAAACCAATGCTTGCATTCAACAGAATTTATATTATTATTCCTATTGTATACGTATTGGCAAATATAGCCGAGGATTGAAGGCCTGGCCATTGTATAGCATGTCTTAATACACAGTAAGGGGTCTACAGAATAGTGTATTGGACTCATCACTACTATATTTATTGAATGGACAGATGGTTTCAACCATTTATGAATCGCATTCGCAATAATCACAACTAAAATATAAATTCTATGCGTTTTTAATGAATAAAAAAATAGATTCAGAATTACGAACAAAAGAGTCAATGTATTTGAATGGAGAGCCTTATAAAGATGTGGTTCCACAATGAAAACCGAGTGAATCAGTGAATCAAATGTTATTCAAGTGAATCGTCTAATTTGAATAATATTAGACTCTATTTATATATTATTACTATTTCTGAACATAAACTGAACGCATATTATATTTCTATTCATTTAAACGCTAAATATTTTTCTAAACTAATAATATTATACATTATATAAATATATATTTAATAATACTTTTTTCATATATTTAACATTGAATTAATGCAAATAAGTCTCTCTTTTGACATAAGTTTTTTATTATAGACTTCAGGTTTGCATTTAAATTCAAATTAAAATTTTTATTCTCAGAACAGCTGAAAAAGTCTTGTTTTTTGAATTCATAATTTAAACGAAAAAATATTTATTTTATTATTCATTTCAGACGTTTTGAATTCAACGGAATTTTTTACTGACGACAGAAGTCTTAATCAGAAATAAAAAAAATAAAATAAAGTAAATAAAAATAATAAAAAAAACTTTTCCATTCAAAGACGTGTACAGAAAAGGATGCGCCGAATAGTCTCATTGTTATCAATCAAAAATAATTATGAAAAGCTAAGCTGGCTAACAAAGCTAACAAATCTAGTGGCCATATGCTCAGCACCAATAATAAAGAGCGAAACCGAAACTAATCTATTATAAGATTTATTATATTATTATATTTTCAATCTTTCTATTATGAAAACAGTATTTATATGTCTTTTCTTATGCAAAGTTTATTTACCATTTGTCAGAGTTATAGCAAAGAGAGTACAAAATCTGTCTTTATTTTTCCTCCTTTTGGGCACAATTTCTTTGTTGTGTCGGGTCTTCTGTCACTTGAATTTTTATTTTATCAGAGACTAAAAGTTCTCTATCTTTCCAAAGGGTGCTCACATTGAAAACTCTGAGTACTTCCCCCTCTATTCAGTTGAACCAAATTTCTTACGAATTATTTTTTCGCTTACAATATATCCATAATATAATAATATATGTAATAATAATAACACTATTCGTATGCTATTGTGTGACAGAAAGAGAAGAAGAAAAGGAGGAAAAAATCATTCATAAGTTTTTAGACTATTTTTCTCAATTCAACGCCCATTCGGTTTATTCTGGTTGAACACATAGAGAGCCATATATAGAGAGATATTGAGTGGATTTTACACTGTATTCGAGTAAGCATTTTGATGGACATCATTGGTATCTTATTTGCAATAAATATGTATTTGATTTTATATTTTATCTATTATTATATTCCGGTTCACCTGAATTATGAGTGAGGAGAGGAGAGCAGAGGGAGAGGGAGAGAGACAGCTGTGAATAGATATTCAATTTTTTATTTTTCGGCAACAAATGCTTAGTTATGATAATCAGTAAAAAAAGTTTTGATACTATTTTATTATTCATAGAATCACATAAATAAATATGATTATTGAAAATGTATAGAACATAATGCGAATGAAATAAAAAGATAAGAATATTCTCTATTGAAACAGACGGCATGAATCAGAAACACACAGTATATAACAGTATATAAAAAAGTATTTTAATTTTTGTGCTTATCTCTGATTACAAATTATTTCTTTTTATAACATTCATTATATAATAGTTTATACAAATTGTATATCTATTTCATTTGAAAATTTGCATATTTTCTATTATAAAATGCTTCGGGAGGTATGTTATTATCAATTTCATAGAAGAATTTTCTTTCTTAACAATCAAATTGTGTGATTCAAGAGCTCGTAAACAGAAAAGAAAACAAAACAAATCTAAAGACATATTTCTCTTCTTTATCCGATGGATATGTTATATAATAACTGTGAGTCTCAGCCATAAACTTATGAATTTATTTCCTCAATTTAAAAGAGATAATCGATTATATAATTTATTTATAAATAAAAACTTTATGATTGCATCCACACAAGTGCAGAGAAGGCATAAAAGCCATACAACAGCATAGCATAGCATATGAACAAAAAACTAATAAATAAATGCTTTTTATCATTTAGTTTATTACTGTATTTCCATTTGTATGTCTCAGTCTATTATTGCAAACATAGAAACACAACAAAACATAATCAACTGAAGCCAATACCAGTCGTACAGCTATTCCTGTTTCTCTATTACTGTTAGCTATCATTAAAATTGAATTGAATTGAAATGAAGACAAACACAACAAATGGCTAATTAATCATAAAAGTAATAGAAGAGTGAATTATAAAACACAGGTATTTCAGGCGTTGGTATCAAAATTGATCGGAAACGGATGAAACTTATCGATAAATAAAAATCAATAAAATCCACCCAAAAGTCAACTTTATAATTGAAATTATATATCCTTTGGGACAAATGTGTGGAAAAAATTAATTTTGTATTAATATTATTAATGAATCTTTATTTGAAATTTTGATTGTGTTTTGTCCGCAATATTAATCAAATGAGTGAATCCATCAGAATATAAGTGAAATATTATATACTTATAGACGGTATTAAGAATTCAAGTTAATGACACACAAGTATTCGGATCCTATTTTTGCCGGTGACTAATGCCAAACATATTTTATTTATTTGCAGAATTTCTGTCTCTCATATCAAATATAATTCTTGGGATCTCTATGTCATTCATATAGCAATAACTTATTTATATTATAACTGCAAACGGCGTACAAATAATTAATCAAAACTTTTTTGACTAATATTTTAATTAAACGGCAAATAAAAAGGTACACAAAATAGTCGGTAAATATATTTTATTTATGTTAAGAGTTATTCATTATAAAGGGTATTATATAATAGATTTTACTTTTTTCTCTCTATTTCATGACTAATGACATTCAGATAAAAAGTATGAATATTTCATGGCTTTGTATTTAGTGGTGATATCATTACCAACGAAGCGAATGCTTATCCCATACCAACTGATATTATGTATGACCACAACACAGCCAGAGTGAACAGCACACAGAGAAAAAAAATGGATCATTAGTAACATAAAAACCATTAGTAAAGCCGAAAATGCATTTTTATATACACTGACTGTTGGCTTACATTAAATGAAATGAAATGGATATGAAGTGCAATAAAAAACAAAAGTATTATTAGTATTATTATTATTATTATTATATGTATTCCAGTTTGCAATGAGAGAGAAATTGAAAATAATTTTGTTTAGACTTATAGATAGCTCTCTATTAAAACACAACTCATTGAGAAGAAAGAAAATGTGAGAAAAAAATTGGTGAAAAAAATAATAAAGACTATCAGAGAATGCTTTTTTTGGTACTAGGGTGAAATTTAAAGCTAAAGTGTGGTACAGTGTAGTGCTTAGAGTAGTTTTCTCACTGGAGGCCCATTCCGTTCATTGTGTTCTCCATTGCTATTATAAACACATATAGACTATTGGATTGGCTTTCCTTCTGCTTAAATATAAAAAGACTGTGTGAGCCAGTCGTCTATCATTTAGTGCCATTAATGTCACATTCTCTACCATTTACTCAATAGCCAATAGATCTCTCTTCCCGAGCGGCACTTTACTATCGGTGCCCTAACATTGTAATAGATATGCCGTTTGTTTTGTGTATATAAGAAGTCTTGGCATAAGAAGAGGGAAAATATAATATTTATTTCTTCAAAAGCCCAGAATTTTTTGAGGAATAAATATTTACGCGAATATAAAATTTATTTTTTAGTGGTTAAGCACTGAAGAGAAAGTTGACTCACGAGTCAGAAGACTGTATAGCTCTTAAATGGCTTGCAATTTGAGAACTTATATAATATAAATATATAAATACTCTTTACGTTTAGTTAAGTTAAACGACAAGAAAAAAGAGTTTATTAGCTCTGAAGAAGTTATACGAAAAAAAAGATAAAAATTTAGTTAAGAAAATAGAGATAACAAATGATATTTAAGCGCTCTTAAGGGTCGGTAAAAGTGTTTAGTTATAAATATTTTGGTCTTTTTTAAAAATAGAGTTCTCACAGAAAATAGCGGCGAAAAGAATTGCACAGAAAATATGAAAATATTCAATACATACAAACATAAAGACTATTTTCGTGGCGTATATACAATAAATATGTTTTTTGATTACCCTATCATTAAATATGTCAGAAAAATAAAATAAAAATAAATCAATGAAAATATTGTTAGTTTTGGAGAATAAAAAATAAAATTCATAATTATCTTCACAAACACATAAAGAAAGATAATTTTTTTCACTAAACATCTCTAAACGCATGAAATTTTTTTATTTATATATAATTTTTTATATTATTTTTCTTTTTCTTACTCTACTTATCGCACATAGAAATTGCTGAACAAGACTATAGAGTCGACAGAAATTTAAAGTACAGCAGAATTTATTTTGTTCGGGGAATTGGATGTGGAAGAGAGGAGAAGAGATGCCAACCAGAGATAAAGGTGTGTGCGCTCTGAGCTATGGACACACAAACGCATACATACAATAAAAGAATTTTTTCTCCGTTTCTATCGTTCCCTCTGTTGTAGTATTTTTAACGATAGACTCTTATTTGCGTTTCTCTGCACTGGCATTGTTGGCATATCCGAGGGCACAGTTATACCAACGATTCCATATGTTGTTGGCGCACATCCTCCTCGCTCTCTCTCGCGACACAATTCTCTTTATATTCTTCAAAATTCTAAACTAAAGGCAGAGATAAGCGATCTTTACTTCTTTGCTATAATATATATACGATTTTCAACTGAGATATGCGAATCACTCGCAGATTACTGTATCAGACGGTGTGACCAATTGCACGATCCTATGCTTCCATTCAAAGACAGTCCTATTTTTTCTCTCCTTTTATCAATTTTTTCTGTTATGTGTCGGCGCTTAGCCTTACAGTGCGTTTAAATCATTTTCTCTACAAAAGTCTTACAATATTTTTCATTCTTATTCTCTATGTATTTGAATGAATGGATGAATTGAATGCGAAAATATTCTGTATATTATGTAGCCGAGCACAGATCTGATCTGATTCTAACTGCCTGTGCGCCTGGCTTGGCACATTTGGAAGGTGGTCAACCGAAAAATTAGGTCCAATTTCAATAAGAGACCAATTATTTAAGTTACGTTCTGTGCTCTTGAGCTCATATTTCTGTCAAATATGTCGGCTATATATCTAATATATATCCGATTTTATAGTTTGAATGTCATATACGGGTCAGTAATCGAAAATAAAATTTAGGCAATCATTGAAATTCTTCTACAAATAACAACAATTTGTTTTCGTGTTTACATAAAAAGTCTTTATTTTGTTTGACGGCATAAAGAAAATCAAAATTGAAATACAGCTCAACTTATTTATCTGTACAATATTCAAGGTGCTTTAGAGCCTGGTTTATTTTGTTCTCAAAAATGTGTCTACTCAATTATTTTGTGATGGAAAACGTGTTTCCGGAAGTAACTCAAGAATATTCTGCATTACTTTAAAAATTAATCAAATTTTATGAATAAAAATAGTAATAACACTAATAAAGAGTATATTTTTAAAAATTTTATTTAAACTAAAAATATTCAGAAAACTCAACAAAATAAGTGAAAAGTTTTTATCAAAGAACGTAAGACATAAAACATACAAAATTAAGGAAAAGTTTTAGGTTTAAAATCAAATTCTTTAATGCATTGAATGCAAAAAGTTGTTCAAAAATTTGTTTCTTCCAAAAAAAATTCAATTTATTTGTTGGGCTAAATATAATTATGCTTTAATGCACTTCAATAATCAAATTGGAAAGTCTGAGCGTAACTATCCTTTGAGAATTCACAGGCAAAACACAAGTAGGAGTCTTAACTGTGTGTACACTATCCCAACCAATTTTAACTGTGTTTTACTGACTACAGAATGTACGCTATATTTGCAGATAATAATTTGAGAGTTGCTTTTCATGTACCGAATCAATAATGCAGTTTTAAAACTAAACACTAAATTAAATAAAAACTAACTCTGACTTAAAACAACTCCGAAAACAAACTTCAAATACAGAATATGGATACTCACGTCGGTTTTGAGACAGATAATTTGATAAACAAGCTAGGCAGAAATGGCCGATACATTCAAATATGTTTAAAGTAGTTCAGTTAGATTTCTACTGATTTTACCAAGAGAATCTTTCAGTTAATTTAGTATCAATGGCAAATATTGATTAATTACTTTACCTGAACCAGTATATCAAAGTTAACTTGCCATTTTGACTATACCTTGCTTGTTTCTTAGAAATTAATTTAAAATTTAATTCTAGTTTGCATTCTGTTTATAAACTTTATTTGAATTAATGTTTGAATTTGTTTGCATTGAATTCGTAAACAAATAATTGTTTTCTCAAACAGAGTCTTAGAATTATAAACATTTGTCGAGTAATAGAAATTCCATAATAAGAATCAATTTATAAATTTATAGCTTATTATTATATTTTACTTCTGTCGCCAACTTATGTTTGGAAAACTTTATTTCATTTCAAACGGATTTTAATTCTGATTCAATCGGAATAACAATTGGGAAACAGTTTTGAAATTCGGATTTTCTGATTAATACGAGTATTATTGCCAAAATATTTTCGTTATTCCTGTTCTCATATAATTCCCATTTGATTTGACATTTCGTTATATTTACATAATTTAATGTATTTTCGCTGACATTTCATATTCTGGAGATTAAATCGTGATTTTCTCATAGCTTTATATAAATTCACACAAAATATCATATTATAAGTAAAAACATAAAAACAATTTCTAAATTAAATTTTTAATTCAATCCCAAACCGGCATTAGTTGACAGCTTTAGTACAGCTGCACAGCTCTAATACAGAATTAAATGTTAATAAAAACAAATTTTTTAATTAAATTACTGTCGAAAGAGAAGAAACGTCTTTCACATGTCTTCACATCAAAAATCAGTCAAACTGTGTGTTTATGTGTAAAGATTTGTATCGAAAATACAGAAAAAATATTATTATTTTCTTTAACACAAAAATATGAAAATATGTAATAAATATAAAATACAGTGAAAACAGATCCACATGTTTTTGAAATGCAATTTAAACAATATATGGAAATACAGAATAAATTATTATTTTGATCACAAAAATAAAAGAAAAGATATAATAATAAGAGAGAAAAGAATTGAAAAATAGAGGGAAAGGAATGGGAAGAGAAAGCAATATATGTTTTAACCGAAAGAGAGAAAAGAGAAAAAATCGATAGAAAAATATAAAAACTGAATGAATGGTGAAATAAAAGCGTAAACTTATATAGAATTCTGCAAATTCTGTATACATAAGAATCGATTCAATATATTATATAATATCATATATTTCTGGTCTGCCTTTGGAATGATTGAAATGCACTCAAACCTGAGTTGACGGATCAGCTCAGGCTAGAGAGAGGTTGAAGGATTGCCAGCAGAACTGAACCAGCACTGGAGCACCAGCACCAACAGCACAGATACATAATCTGATATATATTATATGATATTTATGTCTTATTTTGTTTCTATTCTCGCTTTCTTAGAGAGCAATAGTGAAGGGAATGAAAATTTTTCGCTTCAAATACACACAAAGCACAACAAAATTCCACTTCCAGTCTGACTGGCAATCAGTTTAAATATAATATTGAATTTCATGTTATATTGAATTTTAATCATTTTCTGCTTGTTTTCCAAAAATAATAAAACATAAAAAAAAGTAAAAACGAAAAGAATTTAATTTCTGATTCGTGTGACAAATAAATCGATGTCAATGACAAAAAATGACAAAAAATAATGTAAATTATTAATCAAATAATCATAATATCCATAATTATTAACGAAAATCATTAAATTATAAATATTTGATACAAAAAGCGGATATGAAAGGGAAAGAACAGAACTTTGTGTTTCGTTACGGAATAAATGAATTTCTAATCATTTTAATAGTTTATATAAATTATAATTTGATGGAAAGACAGACTAATAATATGTGTAATCGTATGAAACGGGAAATTGTGTTTGAATGGCAAACAGCGAGAAAATTAAATACTAGAGTAATAGAGAAATGGATCAGCTTTTGCTGCTGGGAATGGCTGTGCAGAAGAAAGTGGAGGTTTATGTCTAAAAATGAATGCTATGATTAGCTTTGCACAGATGTAGTCAATGTTTTGGATATATTAATACTTATGGTATAATCTGTATGAATAAGTGCACCGAAACAGTAGTAGAGAATAGAGTATTGAGTCAGTGCTCTCACATCACGCAAAATGTCATCAAACAGAGAGTGAGTACAGGAATACAGAATATTGTAATTATAATGAAAATTTGTGCATACATTCTGTGCTAGGGATGGCCAGACTCGGCGAAGCTAGGGGGGGGTATAGGGGAGGGTAAAATGGCGGATTTTTCGGCTCAAACCCT
>JAQIWA010001198.1:0-20284 GCA_034693305.1 Eueremaeus valkanovi
TAAACCAAAAAGAAGGTAACCTTTTTACCCTTGGTACCCCTATTTGAATTGTCAGTATAAATAATTGTAAATTAAGAATAAAATAATATTTGAATTCATTGCTAATCTTAAGAGTAGAGACAATTGACAATTGTCTGCAATTATACCAAATTTTTATCATTGCTGACGAGGAAGATATTAAACAATGAAAAACAAATTAGATTTTAATCATTTTTGAGTCGCATGATATCAGGTTTGATTAGAGGAAAATTTCTAAAATAACAATTTTCTTAATACAATCCTATTATTGGATATAAAAAACAACTTTCCTATTCTTCATCTTTGACTTATTTTCTCTTCATTTGATTTCTACGATGACTTCAGTCACAAGAAAAACAAAAAAGTCCATTAAACACAATTTGCAATGGATTTCATGTTTGTATTCAGGATTATTTTCAACTTTTTATTAGTCATTATTCTGTTATTTTCCTTATTCTTAAGTTTTTTAATCGTAATTGTATTGAAAGATCACGTTTTTAATATATGTGTGAGTATTGCTGAGACTTAACATAAATAATTGATTAGATATTCCTTACTCTCGAAAATTCTGTTAGTTTTCTGTCTTGAATATGACCTCAAATAATGAATGTTTAGATAAACTTTTGATTTTCAAAGTACTTCAAACTTATTCTGAGGTAAACTTTTCGCTTAAGTTTATGCTTAAATAGTTTTTCATTAATTTTTCGCTTATTTTTATTTAAATATATTTTATTGTCTATTCTTTGATACAATACAAGTCTATTGTTTATTCGTAAAGAAAAATATTATTATTTTGATATTATTATTAATTAACTAATTATACGAAACTAATTGTGAGTTTGAGAAATAAAAAATTTTTCTTTGAATTGTTTAAGCAAATCATTTCTAACAAATTGAGTTCACCATGATCATATTTCTTATAAATAATTGATAACTATATAAAACAAGCTTTTAAGACATGGTGTACATAAAGTTCATATTATTTTTTAAAAAATATTTAAAACAATTTTTATCATTAATTTCTTTGCTATAATTTTCTTTGTATATTAAAAGTGAAGAAATCAAATTGATCTCTGGTTTATTTCTAATAATGATCTGGTCTTTCCTCAGTCGTTATGCTCTTATTTCGCCCCAAATTAAGAATTTTTGTCTGAAGTATAACAACAAAACAAGAATTATATATTTAATATATCCTTATTTAAAAATATTTCACCACTTATTTGACTATTACTATAATTGACTCTTACATACGATACGATACAGTCATTGATAAAACGATAGAAATGCTTAACCGAATGCCTTTTGAAACTAAATCAAAAGATCATCAGAAGAATGATAGCCTAAAGAAGTGAACTTTGAAATAATAACCTTTTAATTTGGATTAATTAAAATAAATAATAATTATTGGATTGAATTACAAACAAAAATCAGTTCTATAGGAAAGCGAACGCAATTAAAGCTGAACTTTAATAGGAATAAAAGGAAAGTTTGCGTTCATATGTATTGAACCAAAAGTGGATTAATTAATGAGTGGAATCATAGCGAACATCATTTGAATAACTAGTTTCGCCATATTTTAAGTAAATATTAGAAAGTTTTTAAAAACTAGTTTTCTTTTGATGTTTTGATTCATTTGATAAGAATTTTCGTCAGAATAACTGTACGAAAGAGTTCTTAATATTCAAAAAGCATTTTCTAATTTTCAATACTGTTGTGCAGTTTTATTGTCAACTACTAAATATATGTACAGTAGTAGTACAGGGTGTCTCATAATATAGAACAAATAACCGAGTATAGTGCGAGGAGGGCATAGACCTCTAACTTAAAAAGAGCATACAAAAGAGCATCTTTTAGTAGTTAGGGGTCTATGCTCTCCCCGCACTATACTCGGTTATTTGTTCTATATTATGAGACACCCTGTAGTATTATATTGTATGTTCAATGAAAGGTTCCTTGACGTTTTAAGGTTTTTCAAAACTTTTCTGATTCATTACTTTCCTTTAATTAATTTTTTTATCTCTAATTGAGATTTAATTAACATTTTTTCAGAATTCAATTCTATTGACATCATTGAGAAAAGAAAGCTATTCTGAAGACAACATAAATATGACTAAAGAAGAGAAGTCAAGATATCCTCTGAAACACTTGCGGATCACAACTTGCGGTAATTTATATCAGAAATGGAAATCCGAGAAACCATTGTATGAAAGGGCGCCTAAAAATGGTGTAACACTTGATATTGAATATGTGGACACTTTAAGTGCCATCAGTAATGAGAACAATCCAAACAATACCAAGCTAATGGTCTGTCTTCACGGCGCTCCCGGTTCTCACTCGGACTTCGCACCAATTATTGAACACTTTGCTCGCACCGGTGTCAGAGTAATTGCGCCCAATTTTCCAGGTTTGCCACTCTTTTACATTCTTTAACACAATTCTCATTTAATGAATTGAAACGTTTAATAAGAATTCATTTCTTAATCAAATGCATCATTAGTTTGATTGTCAGAAAATATATAAATAGTTTATGATTTAAGACACGATTCACTCAAACAATATATAAAACGTTAGCCTTTTCTTCAATTAATTTATTGTTTTCATATCTAAACTCTTATTGTCTGAATCACTGTATCTATTATTACATACCATTCCTCGACTTTATTATATATTTTTAATTTACTTTATCTCTAATTTCAAGACTAAAATTAATCTGAATTTGATTTATATGAGAAGATGTGTTCGTTATCTAAGAATTTCGTCAAAGATTTTAAAAAATAGCAGTGCATAAGACCTACAGAACATTTATAAGTCATTTCTCCTAAAATATTTTCAAATCTAACCTCGAATTCAATTCAATTTACATTCAGTGAAAAACACTTAAAGTATAAATTTGTGATCAATTAAAGTAGAGATCGTTTCAAACGATAAACTTTTGGTTTTATAACTTATATTCTGAAAGTTTTTTATTCAAATCATAAACAAATTTTAAAACCAGTTATGAATTTTTTTATAGTATTTCAAAAACATTTTTATTCTTTTGACAGACTATTCGGTGACAATAAAGACAGAAGTTTTTCGACATTCAGCCGAAGAAAAGGCAGAATTCATAAAAGATTTCCTGAAAGCGATTGGAGTGAATAAGTGAGTCAAACATTTTGTTGTTTGAAATTATAATTTACTAAATGTTAGACTTTGTGACCGAACAGAATCGATGTATTACTGGCGCACAGCAGTGCAATATACCCGAGCACATTGATATGGTGCGATCCAACCACTCCGCAAATAAATTCATTTGTGTTCCTGAACCCGGGCGGACACCGAAGAATTAAGGCGATGCGGCCGACCTGGTATACAGAAGGAAGTGTCAAAGTGTACCAGAACAAATGGGGCCGAACTCTATTCCAGACGTTTGGCACCGCTTTCCTAAACATGACCAAAACGGTTACAGTAAAGGCCGATAACATGAATAATGTTATACTTTCGGCACAGACTATGAGATATTCCGGATTCAGACAAGTATTGAATTATTAAATATTCACTCATTTTATGCAAATATTAATTCTAATCATATATTGGATCGAATGTATAGCTTGAGGACAGACTGAAGCAAATTCGTGAATCTAAAGTACCGGTGCTTTTAGTGTTCAGTGAAAACGATAGACTCATTGAAAAAGAGATTTTCTACGAAATGGCCGAAATTCTCGGCGCGAAAGACGAAAATATTGCCGTTTATGACGAAAACGGTTCGCTTGAAAAAGAATGTAAGCCTTGAATCAAAATTATATCAATGTTTCCAATGATTCTAATTATGAATATTTGTATTATTAGACTCAAAGAATGATGACTTGAAAGTGGTTTCATTCCGTTCGGGCGGTCACTACTGTTTCCTAAAGTACACCGAAGTGGTCAACAAAGCCTGTGATGAACTGTTCAATAGATCCAATGAAAGACTAATTAATAATGAACTTATTTGCGGCGCTATTGAGCCAAACAATGCTAATCGAGATTAACAGATAATTTAGGATTTATTTAATAAAATATTTTATATAAGAATATATTCGTTTGCTTTTCATTATTTTCTATTTATAATCGCATCAAACCATTCATTAAATAATTATTTTATTCTTTAAAATAGCGTTTTATTAATTCAAATCTCATTTTTTTCTGTACATAAAAATAAATACTAATAATAATGACTGTTATGTTTGAAATTCAAAGAATCCAAAAACAATATGTATTTAATGTCTTTAATGTATTTACGATTTCTATCGATTTTCTGTATATAATATTTGATAACATTTGGTCTCAAATATTAAATCTCTTGTCATAAAGTCATACATAATTAACAATTTTTTAATCTTATATTAAACTAATGAACAAAAACAGAAGCAGTTGTCAAGAGTTTGTTCAAAGGTATGTAATTATTAGTAGTTTTTTGTTCACTATTTGTATCACAAGTGAAAAGTTTGAATACAAGAATAGCTGTTATAAACCCAATGGCATAACCTGTGAGCACATCACTAGCGAAGTGCCAATAGTTATGCCATTGAGTGAAACCCGGATATAATGAAGTCATAGCTATTGTTATACTAATTATTAACAGAAAATATTTAATAAATTTATTTTTCGGACAAAATTTTTTATATAAATATAGTATAAGATAAACACCAGAATAGACACCAATGGATGCGTGGCCTGAATAGAAACTGTGCCTAACATTCTTCAGCATATGCTTCGAATACTCTTCGTTATGGCATTCAAACGCATCGATATATTTGCTGTTCAGACCTGTCTTTCCAACTAATTGGACGAAAATTATATTATAATAAAAAATTAGTTTTCAGTTAAACTGTTTGTGAATTCTTGAATACCTTCTGAACAGTAATGGTTTGCATTACAGAATTGAATGGCATGGGGTCTGAGTCGACCGAATAGGTTCTTAGCAGTCATTACGAGTACAAAGTTTAGGATAAGTCCAAAGAAGAAGATAATTAAGTAGTTATGGATTAATGATTTGATTGGCGTTTGATTTGTTGCAGATTTGGACAGATTTTCCGATAATATAATAGTAATGATCGGCAATAAAGTGGAAACGGCTATCAATTGGGCTAAACTTATTTGCAATTTAATGAATGGCTCTCTAATCGATTGGTCGTCACAATAGAAACCGTTTTGTTTCGGTTCCGACACTAATGTGACGAAAGTCAAACAAATCAATAAAATTATTATCGATTTTAAAGTAATTCTCATTTTTTGCTTCTTTTTTGCGAATAATTTCTTTATAACTGAATTAAAACTCGGCTTCAAATGGATAATACAAACGAGTCTGCAATGAATTGATTGTAAAATATGCACAAAATTACTAAATGTATATAAAATGATATTTAATGTCAAAATGAACTGAATTGACAACTGTTTCAAATCAGACCATATCTTAACAAATATTTAATAGGAAATCATTTTCAGCGATCACTCGATTTTATATTGGTTTTGATTTTCATTGGTTTTAATGCAGAAATTCTTATGAGTTTTAGAAACTGTCAAAAGTGTAGTCAAACACACATTTGAAGCACAATTGAGAGCTCGGCTCTAACAGGGCGTATAGAGTAGACTATAGACACTATTCTATACGCCCTGTTAGAGCCCAAGCTCTCAATTATGTCATATATTAATATTCCTATGCATTCATCGATTATTTTTATGGCAGATATTAACTATGATAGTATTGAATATGAAACTGTGCCGGGACACATTAAATGATTTAGTTTTGACTTCAATTTAGTCTATCATTTGTTAAGATATGAGTTCTTAATAAAAAAGTTCTCAAACTTTTCGGTATAAATAAGTAAATTAATAAACTGAGTAATCTTACCCTGATGGCACTATTTACTCTATTTACCCTGACACTTTTTCTATACTTTCTTCAACTGTTTTGAAACATAACAAATAAATTGATTAATAAATTAAATTAATTAATAGATAAAAACGATTCACAAAAAGCACTTAAAAAGCGAATCCATTGAATCGATTGAATGCATTCAATCATTTCTTTATGAAATGAAATGAAATACAATATAAACAATAAAATACAACAAAACTTATATAATGTAAAGAATATTGTTTGCCATCTGTTGCTATCAATCAATACCAAGTTGTTTTGAGTTTTAAGTTTTACCAGGTTGTATTAACAAGATGAAAGTGCCAAAAAATTAAATTAGAATATTAACAAACCTGGTCATATTTTCGATTGAACATTTTTTACGAAAATATAATTGGTTCCTCTTAATGGTATAAAAGTATACAGGTTCTTTTGGAGTTACACAGTTCATTTGAGTCTAACAATTAATAATTTACATATTTTCTCATTAGTTTCTGCAATAAATTGAGTCTAAATATAAAAATAATTAATAAAATTTAATATAGTTTTTGATGAATACATAAATTGTGGACATATTTAATAATTGCTTCAATTTTTTTTATGTAATCCTATTATCAAAACAATATTTAATTGAATTCATTTAGCATTCAGTTCAACATTTAATCAATTAATTCAAATAAAAGACAATAAATATATGAAGAGTTAAAACAATTACAAAGATATCGATGATCTGAATGCTTCAAATGCTTCCGCATTATTAAGCCTATCATTCATTACATCTGATAGTTGTCTACAATTCCAGAATAAATGACTACAAAATTGAATAAAACAATAAAAGAAAAGTTGAAAAAACGAATTAATATTAGTTAAGAAAAGGAAATGAATTAAATAAAATTGCAAACAATTTCGTTCACTTTTTTCGCGAATGATTTCATGACATTTCCAATAAATAATTCAATAAAAAGAACACATTTTTGGGTTAAATAATAATAAATCATCGGTTATATGAAAAGCCGAAAGTATGAAAAGTAAATCCATTTCAATCGTATGAATAGTCTTTGAATTATGAAAATAATTACTAATTATGATTCAGTCTATTATGCAGTTTAACAAACCATTTATTCGTGTCTTAAATGAATTATAATTTAGAAAAATATGAAATTTTATTAACAATTATCAAAAATAATAAATAGAGTCGGAGTCAGATTTGTTTCACTCATTTCTGGTCAATTGGGTGAAACAAATCTGACCCATCTTCTGCTTGAGATTTCTTCTGAGTCAACTGAATCCAAACAGATTAGCACTGAGACATTTTCTGCGCTGATATTATGGACTAGACAATTCCTATTGACTAAATGAACCAGGCTTAATTATTATAATAATATAATCAAAACTGAAATAATAGATGAATTTCTCAATAATTATTATTATATTTGATTAGAATTTATAAAACTATAAAATATACAAAATATTAATATTATATTTATATTACAAATGACTGAAAAAAAGGTTTACTTTTGTCTATTCTTACAGCTCGTAAAGTCAGTTCATATAATATAAATAGTTCTGTACTTTAAATGTTGAAAATAGAAATTCAAATCTCATTCTTCAATCTCTTAGCCACAGATGAGTTTTGCAATTAAAGTATTAATTGAGTTATAAATTAAAGCTATATTTTCTCATTCAAACTAATCATTCTTTTTATCTTTTGCCGCACTCTTCTTCAACTTCACCACTCCCTGAGCGCCAGCAGTCAACACAGTAGAGCCGACACTAGCCGTGGAGGAAAGTGCCCATTTCAAGCCACCCAAGCCATAAGTGACAGCTCCGGCGCCGACACTATAGACACCATAAGACGCTTTAGAGAGCCATCCGTTACTATTATCATCGCTTGTGTTCTCTATATTGGATTCATTACTGCTTTTATTTATAGTGCCGTAACTTTTCGGCTCACTATTATTGTTCTGCAAATGCAAGTCAACTCAATTAAGATCAGAATTCAATGTTCACATCGCTATTAGATTTGCTTATAATTACTTAATTAGTTCTAATGCTAACATCAGTTCAAGTATGGAAAACAGATACAATCAGTATTTGCCCTGATTCATTTTCTAATTTAAACAATGTATTGATTTATGTCAACCAATATATTGTTTTTTTAAAAGAATTTTTGTTATGAATACAGAATAATCTATAATAATATTGGACTGGAATAGAGAAAATAGAGCAGGATTGATTGTGCTGCTCATAGAACTACATTGGTTATACATTGGTAGTACAATGGTGACTTACCTTGTTTTCATTCTCTATCAATACTGATTTAGAGCTATTGAATTGTGGATTCATTTCTATATATTTTTAATCTCTTTTTTATAATTTATTTTAAGATTTAGTCAAATATTAAGCCATAATATATATAACATATGGAATAAGGATTCGTTTTATGTCTAAAACCAAATTTCTATTCAGATATACAGCAGATATACTGCCGGATGACGTGTTAGTACGCTATCAAACAAAACCATATACTCTAATGATTTACACACACTATGAATGAAATTATTGAATTCAATCCGTATTTCCAAAAGAGAGTGAATCTAATGCTCTATTGCTTTGGGAAAACAATAACATTAAATGTGTATTAAATGTGTCAAAACATATAACTTATCAATACTTTATGATTCTCTCTTCGCAAACATTTTATTTATAACTCAATCATATTTTTAGATTAACTAAAATTAGTTTTTTTTATATTTTCTATAGTTTTATAAGAAAATAAAAACAGAGTTACCGACTGAAGGGAACAGAAGGGAACAATGTCTAAATATAGCTATTTTTATATGATTGGGGCACTAGTTGTCTGCTAACAGAAGTTTTGTAAATAAAAATAAGATCAATTTAAGCTGATGCTCCAAGCTAATTCAATCGTGCCAGGCTACTTTTATTCGTCTAAGTTTGCATTTATTGTTCTTTTTCTTAAATAAAACATTTGTCGGCTTTTATAATATTATTGTTTTCTTTCATAAAATGCAAATCATATAAAATAATTGATAATCATATCAATAGTCTCTCAAACGACACGATTTACAAAAGGATTCGAGTTTTTCATAAAAAATAATAATCAGTTCATTCAATTGATTCCGGAGTTTAAAAATTGTAATTTATAATCATTTTTGAAGTCTAACCAATGAAGTCTATGTGAATCGATTATAGGCTGTGCATGGGCTACATTAGCCATCTAAAATTTACTCTACTGTATATCGTGCCTGCGTCCAATTTGGCCCACATCATCACCGCATACATTGGAAATCATAATATATTGATAGTCTAATACATTAGTGTCAACAGACATACTGTATATGACTACAGTAGAGGACTATAATATGGTGTGCATTAATGCACTTTTATATCTCTCTCTCTCTCTGTTATCCATTATTGACAGCTGTTTTGGTTTTGTGGTTCAATTTTTTTGGGAGAGAATTACAACAAAAACATAGACTTTATATGAGTTGATATGCGTATCAATAATTTGTTTGACACGTCTGCTGATCAATGATCAGACTGTTTGCAAATTAGATGAATCGCTCTTCTCATGACTTATTGCTTCAAATTTTCATCTTTTAATTCTCATCTCTGATATAAAAAGAAAATTTTAATTTACTTTCTCTTAATATTTTATATAAACTTAATTAAAAGAGTTAATTGTTTACATAAAAAGTCGATTAACTGGCTTTCAATCGGATTTTTCATTAGAATAACTTTTTTTATGAGCCCATAGTTTCATATGATTTCATATTTTATTTATGTTAGTATTGAAATGCATTTTCTGACACACTTTGATTCGTCGATAAATATTGAATTAGCAGTTCATAAATAAATCATTTTTATGGCTGAACTTTGTTTTTGTTTTATTCTTCTCTATCTCTTACTTCCCGTCAATATTCTAAGCATTCATTACAGTATATCATATAATACTATTACTTATCTCTAATGCAGCAGAGGTCGACTTTGAGGGACACAGGGTGTTAACGACCCGAACAATATTAGATCAAAAATTATTGTCAATCAAATTCTGATATCTCGATGATTTTTAAAGCCTTGATGACTGCTCTGTTTGTGCTTAACCCGGTTTCAATTATATTTGAAAGCTTTCGAAATCATTTTTATTGTTTGTAATCAAATATAAAAATACAAAAACTTAATAAGCGATGTGAAGGTCAGCTCTGGGCGAGAAAGTACTGATAATTATTCTTTAGTATAATTTGACCCTCAGATAAGTTATCTGAGATAACACTGTACTAACAATTGCTTAAATCTTATGATTTTATGGAAAATCGATTACTGCATTTTAATTGCCCTGTCTCTTTTAGGAATTAATATTCGCATAATTATAATCAATTATTAATCGATGGAAACAACAATATATATGTTGTAGTTTAGTTTGAACACTGTATTCATGTTCAAGACTGAAGTATGAATTGTGCTGACACACAAACACTATTTTGGATGCACAGAGAGCCGAATGATTGACAGTCCTCTCCCTCCCTGTGCTGTAAATTGTTTAGGAAATTACTCTTTTTGTGATGACTCAACTGTTGTCTAAATCTAATTACTCTCAACCGAATAGTTCGGATATCTATTGAATTCTTATCGGAATCAAGAATTTTAATGATATTTTAACGAATATTTCAGAATTATTTATAGCAAAACTGAATGTAAGTCTTCATAATTATTCTGAACTTACTCTTAATGTTTATATTCTGGTGTATTAAAGGTTGAAAAACTGTCTCCGATTAAATTTCACTTTTTTATAAATCAGCAAAAAATATTAAAAAAAACTTATCGTCCAAATCAGGAAAGTTTATGAAAACTCGTGTTATCTCATGTGAAGACAAGGAATTAAAGAAAAAGTTTTGTGAACTTTACTCGCAATGAATTGAATTACATTTGAGAATCTTCTGGATCTTCACCTCATTCTTCAGGACATAACTCGTATGTATGACTCACTTCATGACTCATATCAAGTTCACGACACTCTCATTGTTCTTTGAATTAACCATTAGCTGACTATTGACCAGATCTTGCTTTTAAACGAACAATTCGTACGCTATCTGTGGGCAGACAGTCAGTCGACTAACTTATTATATTAATCACACTTTGAGAATAGAGCCATTTAGCTGTGTCGGGTTAGTTTGCATTTCTCAAAATTAATTCATGATTTAATTTCATTTTGTTTCAAACATATGGAAAATTAAATTTAATAATTGAGAAAGGTAAAATGGCTGAAGGAGGGACATTTGCCAAAAGTAAACGTGTCTGAAAGCAGATTTATTCCAGTCCGCAAATAATAGATACTTTCAAAAGCTCAAGGACACATTTTAGAATGTTTAAGATTCAGAGGAGAGGCTGTATTTTGTGTGCACCGATTCCTGGCTATTCCTATACCTTAATAAGCATTAATTTTTCTGGCGATAAGTTTTGCATTTTTTTGGATTACTATATACTCTGTACTCTCTTTTGCATCAAAAATGAAAGGAAAATACAGTAAACAGAATTCAAAATAGAGTTTGTGTCAAAAAATATTTTAGGACTTCTCTTATGTCTAAACACAAAAATAATTTATTGCAACAGATTTTGCGATGCATTACAAATATTCTACTTTTCTCTTATTATATTCGACGACTACTTCCTTAAATCAAATATTTATATATTTATCCAAAAATAGCCATAAAGTGAAAAGATTGCAATTTTTCTTCATTTATGAAAAGAGTTAATGCAATACAAATGGATTAAAATATTTATATTTTATTTAAGGAAAAGTGATTTACGGCTATGTCTGACTCTATTCGCTTTCAGTTCTGTTAATTTTTCATTAGATTATCCGAAACAAACAAATTGCCAAATATTATAATACTGTATTATAATTTTCTAGAGTGGCCAGACTTCTAGGAAAATTGGCCAAGCTGTTAGTGCTTGTGTAGTAATTGATTCTGATTAGATCGACAGCATTTCTATAAGTCTGTGGCTATAATAGTGCCTTGATCATTATATAAATTTAGTATTAAATTCCCCCAAATATTATGTTTACTTTATTCTGAAATTTCAAACATTTCAAGCTTTCTGTATAAAAGACCCGTCTTAAAACTGGTCACTCCATTTGAGTCTCGCATACTTTTACGGCATGTTTGAAACAGATGTCGAGTAAGACCTAAACATTTAATCTTAATTTAATTTAATAACAATTTATTCCTTATTTATATTCTCTGTAAGACTTGTGATGGCATAACATTATGAATTGGTATATTAATGCCTTTCCCATATTTGCATAACTGTGGAACAGTTAACTGGCTATAGTTTGCACAGGCTATGCATTACAGTATACAGAATAGGGTGAATCTGTCGACTCATTTATTATATTTTGGCTCAAAATTTTGTCAGAATCGCAATGAAAAGACAATTTTTGAAATAAACATTAAACGCAATAATTCATTGCATTTCAAAACTATAATCATTCAAATGTTCGCATAAGTTGTTCTTCACATCCCATGTATGAAAACACTGCAATGTCTCTCAAAAAAAGCAATTTAGATATCTATGAATCAGACATTCATTTGCTTTTAAACCAAAGGCACATTTTCGGGGCTAAAATAGAGGCGAAACCCATAAAAGACTGAATTTATTTTGGTTTTGTTTGATTGCAAAGAATAATTGGAAAAAACAGAATCAAATTCACAGCTAAACTATTGACAATCAAATGGGCACAAGAATTATGAAGCAATAAATTAGTTCTGACCAAAGTGTCAGAAGCAAAGTAAAAATTATCGCTGCATTGAACTTGATAAGACTGAAAAATGTGTAAAACTGGGTAAATATTTAAAACTCGGGGCAAAATATAGGCTCCCATTAGAACTATTTATAAATAGTGGGAAAGACAGAAGTTTTTAATGAATTGATTCGCAGAAAACTTTGAGACTCATGAGTAAACAAACAATGCACGAGTGGTCACATCTGGTCGTTCTTATGAGTTAGCTCTCTATGATTGAGTACTGCTATTTGACCTGATGGCTGACTTTTATTAGGTTAGGCCAGGCCTAACATCATAGCCGAATAACTTATACGTTGGATAACATTATTTTTTATGTATAAGATATGCTAACATTTAAATAAATAGCTTGACATCAATTAGTTTTATCCAAGAATTCAAGTCCTTTAATGTGTTTTAAAAGCTTAATAAATGATAAGCGCATTACTGAACGTATAATCTCTTTATTTATATATAAAAAAGTTTATATATTTTATGTTTATATAAACAAATTCTAAAAAAGCTTTTTTTTACGGAAAAACTTTTAGAACAAATGATTTAATTGTTTGAAACAAATTTGTAAATTTAAGATTACATAATAGGAACCCATTGTGTGTGGGTTTGGGTTCAGTTTATTTTTTCATTGTATGGATTAAAATAGTCATTAGTATGAACTGACGCGGAAACAAATCGTACGACTGTTTTGTTTCTGCTTTTAATACCCATAAAAAAAAATTATTCCGAATGAAAATTCATACGAATTGTGTGTATACTCTCTAACCAGTAATTAGACGGAGAGAACTGTTTGGCACTGTTTTAACAATTATATACAATCGTAAGGCGAGTAGAGTTTACGCACTAAATATAGTGTCATATATCTGGCCATACGTTCACAAAAGTGGTGCCAAATATTATTTTTGTGTTTCTGTTCAGAATTCATAAAAACTTTGTACTAATAGCCCATCAGTGAAAAGGTCGTTAAACCAATACAAAGAACGCCAGTGTCTGGTCTGACACATGCTATCAATGGACTCAATGCTATCAATGATGTGGTAGTCTGTGAGCACACTCTCACAGACAAACGAAAGTCGATCCCAAGAATCGATTTTTTTCGCATATTCTATACCTCTATATATAAACCATTAATTTTATTTCATTTGTAGTTTTTGGATAAACTGAATAGAAATACGATTCCAAGAGTTCTCTCTCTTTCCAACTCCTCTCCAAAAGTCAGTCTCCAATGCGAGCGATGAGTGTTTACTATTTATATTTTGGTTTTTCCATTCCGTTCCTCTAATTCTGCTGTGCTTTACATCAGGTTTTCTCATAGCAGTCACTCATTCGGCTCTGAAGTTCTGAGTCAGAGATCTGTTAGAACTGCTATAAACTTCAGTTCTCAGAGCAGAGTATTAAACAGTAACCACAACATCAGTGTTGAGTAAAAAGCTTCTCTCTCTTTCTGCAGTGTATCCTAAATCCTTATCCTATGCTCTCAATGCTTGGGCCGTTAGGCTAAACTTTTTTGCTGGTCTTTCCCTTTTTCCGTTCCAATGCATCCGTCTATGACTTGTTTTTTCATCAAAAAAATATTTAAGAGTTCAGAACTAGTATTCAATTAAGTGATTAGTCGCTTATGTGCTTCAAATCATTATTAAGATTTTGGATATATTATTATACGATTAAAGTCAACGCCTTTTCTAATAAGTAGTGATTTTGTTATTATATTATTCATTAAATAATGTTTGAAGTCATTGGCACTTAATCTTAACATTTTCTAAACATTTTTAAATCAATTTTTAATACTTTGTATTTATAACTCATATTATTTTTAATACCCAACCGCTTGTAATCACTTAATTTATTTGATATGCTTTCAGGCATTCAATAACTTATTTCTTGTTTTCGGCAAAACTTAGATTTTTTCTCCAATTAATTAAGGAATTAATTGCACTTTTGATGTAATTTATCGATTGGTATAATACTAGAGACGCAGAAGAGAACAGTCAGAGAAGAAAATCGATGCAAGATTTCTACCGAAAGCCTTGTTTTATATACCACTTCCTCATTGAGGCTATGCTTTTGCATTAAATATTAATTCATATCATATAATACAGTATAAAAACTTCACATTAAAAGCCTATGCTTTGAAGCGTTTATAACATTATTTTTGTGCTTTTATTCTCTACACCAAAGAATGTAATATGAATTCTGTGACACTATTTCTGCAATCCATACCAATATTCCTAATTGTGTTGATATCTCAAACTCAAACCAAACAACTTAAGAGATCGGCTAATAATGCGATCACAGATTTCCGATACAATTCCGCGCGAATCGATGCCATCACTAAACTGCCGAACAATACTCTACTGGTTGTAAGCAATGGTTATTATTGGGTTCTCAATGAGAGACATACTCCCAGACTATACAATGTTGGCGGACATGTATCCCAGTTATATCCAAAGTTCAAGGTATTGGACGCTATATTCACTGATCCAATCAATGAAGTCGATCCGAAAATATATCTCATTTCACACGTGAGTTGAACTCAATTTTATTTTCTGCGAAAGAATTTAAAATTCAAACCAAAACTGATTAGTCGTCGCGGAAAGGCATACGAATCGCGTGTCAGGAATTTGATGGACAGTTCGATACTCGCAATACGTTCTGTCATTTGCCGGTCGATAAGCGCTGGTATTTAGCGCTCAAAGATTTGGATCTAAAGAAGCCGATCGATGCGGCGACCTGGAGGAACAGGTCCAAGGATAAGGATGAAGGCTTTTGGGTCTTCTTTCAAGGTTTGGAACTTTTTTTGTGTATAAATATATTTTTGACGAATGAGTTATTTATTATTAATGAGTTGTGACTTAAGAAAGTTTAAAAATACATTCCAGGATCAAAGATGACAGTCATAGACCCGTACAAAATGGAACTTCGCTTCACTTACGACATCCACAAATGGATGGCTATTAATGAGACAATTACTGCCACTTATTATGACTACAGAACTCATAGTTTTCACTTATTTTTCAGCAATAATAAGTATCGCATTTGGAAAGTGAATGTTTCGCTTATGAATTCACTGCCAATGGGTTGGGTATGCGATCAGACATGTCATCTAAATTATAGATACAATTAGTTAACAAGGTTTTCCACAACAGGACCGGGCCTTTCTGCACGGCACTCTCAGTCATACTATGAAAATCAATAGAGATTTTTTCAAATTCTATGAGAGAGAGCTCCGGGATTACAATCAGCCAAACTTTGCTTATGAAGAAGACATTTACAGCGATGACTACGAAGAACTGGATCAGATAGAACCGGATGAAGAGGACAAAGAAGTTGTGGTGGAAAGGGTTGAAAACAAATTGGAAGAAAACAATAAAAAAGAGAATAAAATGATTACTGAAATAAGCAATGAGTTGGCGATGACTGCGGAGGAGAACAGCGATAATGATAATCAGATTCCTATTGGAAATGAGTTCAGTGTTTATAAGAATAGTTTACTCCAACAGTCAGACGAAGCGGTCAGACCTCTAATCGCCAATTCATGTCATGATATTTATTTAAATGCTTTTATTTATTATTTTGTTTGCATTTTTTATACGTTTATAAAATTTTAATATTAATAATGTTTTGTATAATTAATATATTATATAAAATATAGAAAATATATAAAAACTTTTTAATTTGCAATTCTTTTGTAGACTTTTTAGGAAATTATTATAAAATTGATTGAAATGTTTTATACAATAAAATAGAAGAAGTTTTCATTAATGAACAATTAAAGCCGCAATCTTTAATGAGCATGCTCAAATTAATTCCAATGAAATGAGGGTGGGTGCAATTCATTGTAAATCCAAATTAAATTCCTGTACAATAGTAGCATGGTAGTTTTATAAAACATAAGCATACTGGTATTTGCACATAATGGGGGTGGGGTGGGGTGGGGTGGGGTAAGTTAATACGGACACAGAATCTATAAGCACAATTTCTGAAGAAAGTACTGGTAAAAAATTGAGAATACCCCGGACATTTTCGAGCTTGCACATGTTTACTAACCATTTATTTATATGACTACTTTTGTCGTAGAATATTTATTTATATGACCTATCAGGTTTAAAACCAATGATGACATCTCAATTGTTCTAGGTGGCAAACGAATAATTGACCAAGACACTGATCGCAATAGTGTGCACAGATGTATCTGACTCTAAGGTCTATTAACCGCTTGTTTGGACCTATAAATGACGTCCCAATAAGTAAAGGCAAAAACAAAGCTTTAGAATAAGAGACTTCTGTTTAGGGTTTGAATAGCATTAAAGACATGCCGTTATTGACTGTAAACACATGTCATTCAAATGAATTGGTTTTTAAATTATTGTTTATAAACAAAATGTTTGCAAAGCGTCTCTTAAGCCGTGTTTTGCTCAACAAATCATTTGCTTTAACCAAATGTCAGACCAGAACTGGTTATTATCAGCCCTTCAGAAGCGGTGACAAAAAGTTAGAGGAATTGCGGGAACAGAAGTGGAATGACTTGACTGAATGGGACAAACTAGTGGGCGGGTGGCAGACCCTGAAGCACGAGTGCCGGCTCTGGGCTCACGAGGTCAGGCATTACTACTCGTTGGATGTGAGCCACGATATATACGAAGACAAAGAGATCGTCAAACTGTGGGACTTCGAGCAGAGGAACAATGATCTCATTTCCAGTTATAATAACAGTGCGATTGAGACCAACGATATGAACAGATGGAGGACTGCATGCGATTCCGATCACAACGAGGGTTAGTATGCATTGCCATCACATGTCTCACCACTTGAATGAACATTGGATTTGGTTTTGCATTCATTTGAAGGTTACTCTACGTGCGAGTGGACAGTCTCACCGTCAGGTAAGGCCCTCTTCACCGGCCATTTGGACACTAAGCTGCCTCTGGACGGGCGTATGTACCGGGCAGGCTTTGCATTCGTCGGGTGCGAAAAGCACAGGCGATCCTTCTATAGACAGGCACATTTCGATTGGAGTGATTTCACACATCTGCTGGTCAGGTGTAGGGGCGACGGCAGGAACTGGTTTATAATACTCAATGTGTCCGACGATAACGTGGACTTCACGTGGTTTGACCGCTACCAGTATGTGCTGTACACACACGGAGGCCCGTATTGGCAGTGGTGTAAAGTGAGTCCAATCTATGCATTGAAGAGAAGACTGGATTCGATATAACTATTAATCAATGTTTACGTATATTAATGTCTGTTTAGATCCCGTTCTCCCGATTCTATCTTCAGGCCAAAGGATATGCTCAGGAATTTCAACCGATTATACCGAGAGATCGGATCTCACAAATTGGGTTCCTATTGGCCGATCAGAATACCGGGCCATTCAATCTGGAGATCGATTACGTCGGCGCTATGGTTGACAAGAACTGGACGGAAGAGACGGCTTATGAGAAGTACTTCCACAAAGAAAACCGATTTTTAGACCCCGGCAGCAGTTAGACAGTTAGGCCTAACCCAAGTCAGGCCTGTTATCAGTTGTTCAAACAGTTTAGTAATTAGTATAAAATGATTGTAAATAAGAGTCAATTCAAACAAAAATAAAATATATTTAATTCAAAACTAATATAAAAATATTGAATAGAATTATAACAAAATGTTTGTCGAAATTGAATTCAATTAATACTAAAAACTATTTAATAATATATTTTAAGTATAGCTAAAAGTGTTTGCAAATGCATTGAATCGAATCACTGGTCGAACCGAATGGACAGCATATTCGAACGGCCCGTCTCTGCAATGAAGCCGAGTCTTGAGTACCACTCAATCATCTGATCCTTGCAGTCGAGGGTCAGTTTATAACAATTCAAACTCTGAGCCAACAGTTTCAGTGTTTCTATAATCAGAAGACCCAAACCCTGACCCCTGTATTCCTGGTTGACCACAACATCCTCGATCCGACCTCTCTGTCCATCAGCACAATCAGAATTGCATTAAAATGAGAGACAATTTTGGGCATAAACTGTACTAACGATCGAAGCGTTGTGTATGAACTTGAGTTCAGTGAAGAGAGTGGCCGCGCATATGACACGGCATGTGCTCACGTCCTCCACTACTGTTATGTAATAATTGCCTTTTCTCTGCATTTCTTGGAAACGCTCTTTAAGTATAAATCGTTTCAATTGTATTAATCACAAGAATTTGTGAAATCAATAAAATCAGTGAAAAATGTTTTCGAGAATTGAGTCAAACCTTATATGACTTGAAAATTATTTTAAAGAACTTATTATAAGTGAATGAATGGATAAAACATATAAAAGAGAATACCTTTGAATACATGTTCGTCAATATCACCCACTTTTGTCAATTGAGCCAACAATTGAAGGAAACCTTTATTGAAGTCATCTAAACGTAAAGGTCTTAATACCAGACCATTGGCTAACTTTGAAGGCGAAGCAACTGATCAGTCAATTAATGAAGCAATCAATGAATGAATCAATGAATGAATCAATGAATGAGTGAATACGTGGAAGAAAGCAGTGAAACACGAATTCCTAATTATTAGTTAAAATATAAAAGCATTCAAATAATACCCGCGTCAGTGAAGACTAGATTTTTCAATAATTGAGGCGAATATAGAAAATGATTGTCCAATGAATTTGAATCCATTTAAAGGCTTTAATGGCTTATAGATTGGGGAAAGAGATGAAAGAACTATAGAATAAATAAAATAGTATAAGAATGAAGTGGAAAGTTAGTCATTGAGAACATTGTTTGGTTGTAACGAATCATTGATTGGTTTCGAAGAAAAACAAGTCTTGTTTTGACACACTTTTCATAAATATAGAGCTTTTGCGCTCTTCTGCTCCAAAACGCTATTAGTTTTCAACACTTATTACGTATTCGAATGAATTGCCCTTTAATTCAGATTAAGTACAGATTTGATTAAAAGTTTAAAAGTCTTTACATTACATAAGAATAATAACAATTATTATTATTATTATTATTGATATTATTATGAATTTGAAAAGATTTTAAATGAAATAAATGTTAATATATTTGAATCATTTGAAACAATATTTTATTTCACACTTTTATAGTCTTGATTTCAGCTTCACTTCTATAGACTCTGTTTAAGAGTATTAGATATAAGAAAATAATATATGAATACAATTATATTGATTTGAATCAATACTATTCATTAGTTTTACTATAATTGATATGAAATCTATTGATTCATAAGATGTAAAACCAGTTAAACCTTAACAACAGTGCATTTGCAGAGACCACTGGAAATGATGCCCACTTGAGCGCCGGCAGCTCTGCTTAAGTCAAGTATGCGTCCGGCCACAAAAGGCCCTCGGTCGTTGATTGTGACGGTCACACTCTTGCCATTACAAGAGGCCCGGACTCGGGTTCCAAACGGCAATGTCTTGTGTGCGGCTGTCATAGCATTTCCGTTATACTTCTGACCACTTGCTGTGAGTGCACCGTCCAGTCCAACGCCATACCAGGAACAGATACCAGACTCACCTATGTATAAGAAACTTCGCTGAATGCCTGCTCTTATATAACTGATCGCT
>JAQIWA010001199.1:0-20282 GCA_034693305.1 Eueremaeus valkanovi
GGGAGGCGGTTGGTGAATTTATATAGTCCCCTTCTAAAGAAAGTGGACTTAAAAATAGTCTACTGCTGATGGATAATATGCGAGCCACTGAACGTATTCAAGAGAAGAATAAGGCTCTAACTCAAGAGAATCGAGAGCTGAAGCAGACTTTAGCACAAATGACAGGAAGCGGTTGACCTGAGATTGGTGCACAATAATCTGGGCACCTGTTGACAAATGTTGAATGTCAACGCTAGGGACATTACTGCGAATGACCCTGTTTACGTCTGCATATATAGGTCATTTTCATGATGCTCGGGAAGAGGAATCGAACAGTGATATAGATATTGTTCCGTATAATTTATTCACAGACTTAATTCAAGGCATATCCTATATCAAAAATGGAGTAAATGAATCGGTAATAACCTTGGTTCGACCAGACGTTATTGAAGATTACGTGCGCGTACATACACGAGAAAGACCTTCAGATTAATTACCAACAATTGTACGTGAGGTGTGAACAGTATTCTCCGCAATGGTTAGCATTGGTTAATCCTTTAGTCTACAATCTCTTCGCCACAACTTCCCTGAGAGATACGAATTGCGGGAAATTACGAAAGATCGATTTATTATCTGTTGGGCAGTTGGTCAGATGCGTGCCGCCTCAGCGCACTTGTATTTTATGTTTCTTTTATTAGTTTTCAATACATTTTTCACTTGAATATCGCAAGATTTGATTTGCGTTTAACATTGCATTGCTTTATTTAATAATAACAGTTCACTGTTCACAGGTAGGTCTTGAAACCGCCTAATGATCAAAAGTAGAGTGAATATTAAAATCACAAAAAGTTGTACCATTTATTTAGAAGAACAAACACAAGATCAGAGTTCGGGACGACAGCTCAGTCGGCCGAGGAGGTGGACGGTCTGGGGATGACAGCCGTCAAAAGAAGCGCTAATAGAGCGGAAATGAGTCGAAAGATTAAAACTTTGATATATTTTTGAAAATTTTTAATATTTTTATGATTAATGTCAGTATTTCTTACTTTTCTAAAGTTTATAATTGATGTCAAACACACAAATGATGAAAATAATGATTTAAATGAATTACCGAAATTTGAGATAAAGCGAAGTCAACTTATAAAACGACCACCGCAACGATATGTGAGCTGGATCATTAGTGTCCTGAACACAGAAGAGCATAACTTTTATGAAACTAATTAATAGTGACTGTCATTCATCTCATAAATTTCGTGTCATTTTTCATGTCATTTGATTCATCAGTTTTTAGCATATTTTATATTCAGTTTAATTTAAAAACTCATTCAGATAAGAATTGAAAAACCATTTATAATAAAAAGTCAATTATTTCGAGTTTAAAATCTTTTTCACAACAATAGGATTAGGTTTTGAAAGTCATAAACTACAACACTCTTGACATTACATTTCGTTTATTCACATTAAGTGTGAAAATTAGAGACTGTTTTGAGAATCCTTCCAAAATCGCATAAATTAAAAGTAGGCTTAAATACAGTAGAGTAGAAATGAAATGAACAAAAGATTTTTTTTTACACTTTATTTATAGCCAATTCGTATTTGAGATCTAACGCAAGAACCGACACAGAAATGCAGTAACGGTTAACGAAAACACTGTTAGGTTCACTAATTTATGACACATTATAGCACATTAAGACTACAGTATTCAATTATTACTTAGGATAATGTCCAGCATAATCGAAGTTTCATCGATACCAGGAATACTTAGTCCGGCTCAGGCCTAGACATAGACTCAGACATACCTTTGAGAAACTTTATTTTACTTTGACTTTAGTTTAGATAACTTTAATATCGTTTTTAGAGTGAAGTCAAAATAAAATTCAAACTTAATAATAAGAAATTTCTTCTCAAATGAGTGATAATTTTAGGTTTGATTTTATTAATAGACTTATACTTGGGTTACTTTCCAATCATTTTCATGAAAGTAGAAAAAATTGATTAATAGAAAATGCGATAAAAAATGAACGCGTTTTTCCGTATATTACATAAGGAGTGTTTTATTGTACATACTATTGCTCCATAATAAGTAATGAGAGAACTAATTATTGCACCTATTTTTGGGCTCATCTCATCTCAATTCTTACATCAGGTTTGTATATGAATCATCAGTATAGACATCAAGGTCTTTAAATTTCTCTCTCACTTTCTCTGAATATGGAACGGGTTGACGCCATTATTAAGGCAGCTTCCAAAAAAGAGTGGGTCAAATTAAAAATTACGTTGTCCCAGGAATACAATAAGGGATATTATGACAAAGGCAGAGTCGAGGAAAATTTAAAGTGAATGAATTGGTCCTAAGAGATTGGGGCTTTCTCAAAAAGACCGCGGGGGCAAACTAAAAGAACTTTACGACGAACCATTTGTCGTTACAAAAGATATCAAGCCAAACTACCAGATATATATAAAAGCGCTAAATATAAAAAGCGAATATTTGTAATCCATGTATCCCATATAAAGCACTACCATTGATGTGAGCGATTTTCTTATAGTGACTGAGAAATCGACGGTCCAAATGAATCAATTGTTGACCGCTCTCTTAGAGATAGAGTTGTCTCGTTTGAGGGGCAAACAGTCCTCAAATCTCTCAGACTAGTTATCCATTTTGGGGGAAGTAAGTGATGGATTGGGTGGTGGATGTGTTTGAGTTTCTAAGAAAGCAAACGATTATATAAAAGAAATTTTTATACATAATAATAAATCAAATGCTGACAAACACATACAATTCGCAACAGGAAGCTTACTTCGGGTCTATAATGAGTTCTGTTTAGGTCACCTGTGGAAAAGATAGTTGATGAGAGGGGTCAACAGTTACTATTATTTCCTAATAGGTGTTAGAAGTGTTACAATTTCATCAGAGGGGCTTACATTTAAATAGGAAGCTCACTTTTTCTTTACTCAAAATGAATAAATTTATTTCACATTTACAACAAATAGTAAATAAAAGTTTAACTTTTTCTTTACTAACAATGAATACATTTATTTCACATTTACAACAAATGATTAGTAAATAAAAGTTTAACATTTTCTTCAATGAATACATTTATTTCACATTTAAAGCAAATATTGTTGATGAAAAAGTAACAAGACTAATTATTAAAATAATTATACATACGTTGGAAAAAAACAGATTCATTTATGAAAAAGTATACAAAATTCAAATCCATTTGCAAATCATAGGTAACAAATGTGAAAATATTTAACAAATTATTTCCATAATGATGAAGAATATGAATATAAAAAACATAATTTTCATAAAAAAAATGTTTTCATAATCGAGTAAATTGTTTAAACATAAATAAGTTAATACACACACAAAATCAATATAATGATTTCGGAAGATCAGGACAGAAATCCAATTCTGATGAACATTATTATCAATAAGATACATCGAAAATCTGAAATTGCCTGACCGCAAACTCATATATAGAATATCGGTCATTTTTAAACCACTTCTTCAACAATCTTTTCGAAATGAAGAATATAACAAAACAACTAATTTTAAACTATTATGGACATCGAGTTTATCCAATAATTCACAGCTAGGATGTGAACATTTTTTGAGCAATTTTGAACATCAATTTGCAATTATTTTCGCCTATATTTTAGAATTATTTTTGAATGTTTTAAATTATATTCAAAAAAATACTAAAATATAGGCGAAAATTATTGACTGCATTGAAGAACGAGTCTAATGTAGAAAGGATTACAAAAAAAACTGTCAATAAAACTATCATAAAAAATATTTATTGCATAACATCTGTAGCGGTGAGTCAAAGTGATTCCGAATCATTTAAAATTCTAACCTAATGTGTGAACAAAACAGCTATAATTCATACTTAAGAAAAATATTTCATGTTAAGCCTATAGCAAAATGTAGAGGATATTCCGTACCTACAGTTCTGGCTATAAAAACAATATAAATGAAATGATAAACAATTTGAACAAAAAGAAGCTCAACACAAAAATAATGTAATATTTTTGAAATAAAATTTAACTTTTATTTCAAAAATTATTTTTTATAGTATTCGTGAAATTACTTATTATCTATTAGTTCAGTTGTTGTAGGCAATAGTGATGTCCGTGCAATCAGCTTCGATATGACTGCTGGTCTTATTTGTATAAAAGCAGTACAAACTGGAAATACTTTTATTTTAGTTAACTTTATTAAAACTGAATTAGTTATCAAAATCTTATTCAAAATGTTTAGATTAAGCCGAAAAGTATTTATAATTGAGACTGAATTTATTTATATTTAAAATAACATTATTAAAGATATAGACCACACATATGAATACGGATTAAACTAAACTTCAATCTGTAGCTCGACTTCTCACCAGTAAAGCCAAAACAACTAACTTTATTTTCTCTACTCTTTTTAGTCTAAAGTTTATTCATTTCATAGTTTCCTCAGAAATGGGTTTTTCATATCAAATGTCAACTTTTTTTAATTCCTAACTTTCTGTCATACCTGGCCTTGAGATCACTTCTGCATGCATCATATGTCGGCCACCGATTTGTCGTACACATTGAGAGGTCCAGCGGCCTCTTAATTGTACGGCCAATCGTAACAAAACCAAACAATTATTTTACGAAATATTAAAACTAAAAAATGATCTCTAAATTTCAAACTACGAATGGGTTATACAATAGATAGTAATAATAGAATGAATTCTAAGACTAAAATATTATCGAAAAAACAATCATATTATAGAGATTACAAAAATAAAGTGTTTTATAAATTAAACAAATGTTGAAATAATTATTTTAAAAAATGTTTGATAATAAGTATAGGGCTATTGTCTTCAGATCTGACCATCTGTCTAAAGGAATGCTTTTATCTCCTCGTCTATGTCGCCCCTCGTACTAACTGTCCAATACGTCGAGCCTTTTGCGGCCAAACATATTCACTGCTCGTTTGGTCTAAAATATGTCGTACAAACGGACTGATTTCGGAAGTATCGCTGAGTTTCCTAAATAAATGCTATAAGCCTCGTTTTTAGTGACAAATCTTTGTCTGGTTTTCCCGTAATGATAGTCCACTGATTCCTTCAGACTATTGGCCAAATCGGTGTATATTGATTTCCAGACAACATTAGGTCATGTTTTTCGACTCTTTCTTCGCCCCTATTCAATAAATATGACAATAACTGCAAATGGCTTTTGAATCGAATCCGTCAGTTGTGACATCTCTTCTCTGATGTGGAATCGGGCGACCCATCCATACATGAACCGCGCCATCAGAAAAGCCGAAATCTCGTTGAGATGAGACTGCGTTTGGCCCCAAATGATCAGTGAGATCGTGAAAATCAATTTGTACTCCAATCCGTCCACTTCTCTGATCATAGCGACCATTATCTCCTCCAAAGCGTTCAGACGCTTGTGATGGCTGTCGACAAACAGGTGGAGCGTTTTTAAGTATATCTTCTCCACTAAAGTCATAACGAATCGCATATCTTTCGCCACTAACGGTGTATTTCCATATCTTAATGCGAACTCAAGTCTTATAAGCTTTCCTTTCCAATCAAATCCCTAGTCGAAGTCCCATACCGTACACACCAGCTTGTTGTGTGAACGCCACGGCTTTGTGAGACAGTTTGGATAACTTCTCAACACATGTGCGGCGTTTTCAGCCAATGCGTCGACAATCATGTGTCCAAAAATATAAAATGTAAATCCGTTTAGGTACCCTGTGATTACCGCACCCGAACATTCGCCGTTCCTTCCGTTCTCGTAAAAATAGCGGTTTATTTGTACATTAGTGAAACCACTGGCCAATAGAGCGTCAGTTGTACAGTATGTCTGTGAACGCCTGTGATTATCGTTCAATAGGAAGGCTTTTCGCCCGTATTTCATGAGAAATGCTATCATTGTTCGCCTGTTCTCGTCGTTCGGTATAAGAATTGCCTCCATATACGTATATTACACGTAAACGTTTTCTTTAATACTTAAATTGAAAACTATAAATATCAAAACTGAATGCCAGAATAGACTTCATTTGATACAAAAGAAAATTCACTGAAAGGAATAGATATGTCTGAAATTTGAATACAAATCGAAGAGCCCTTTTATGTAAGTTTTGGCCACTCTTAACTGGACGGCCTCTCGAGTGACCATCGGTTCAGTTGTGAACATTGAGACCAAAAAATATATGAATATGAGGTCAAACAGTTTGTTGAAAAAGAAGTGCAGACTTCTCATATTTGTTATCATTTAGTGTTGACATCAAAGACAACGAAACCATAAGTGACGGAACGGACGACGACTACGAAGTTTTTTTTGAAATCTGTGCCGAAAACAAGACCAGAAATCAGAGGTCAGACGACCACACGAGAAGTTATCGACAACTTTGTAAAGACTACCATCGACCCGAAGGGTTTGTACAACGGTTTGGTCCCTATATTTGTGACACTAAATATTAACGATTTATTTTGTCTATAAATATGTTTTTATTTCACTTAATTTGACATTTATTGGCATTCATCATAATATTAGTCTTTCAGTAGTTTTTCATTCAATAGTATCTCTGTTTTCGAAGTTCAATGACTTGAAGCATTATTTTTTCTTTTTTTGTATCATTTATATTAATTTTTGTCTAATATTTTGTAATCTTTTCGAAGTTTTCATAATTTTCATCGGAATTCGTAATATAATAGTATTAACTAATTTTTATTTGTTTTTATTGGGCTAATCCAAGCCTAACCTATTGTCTAACCGACGGGGAGTATGTTGTACCCATATGTGTAGGTCAACAAGAAGTTGAGAAATTTTCCCAACTATTTAGAGTAAAAACTGGTTAACTTTCTTATGTTAACTCACGATTAGTGAGAACAGTCTTAATTTAACTCTCAAGGAGAGAACTTGTAATGAGACACCTGTAGCTCAACTTAATATGTTTTGTATATAACAATAAAATGAATAAATTATTTTGAATTGATTTGAAGTGTTTATGAATGAGTAATACGTAAGAAAGAAAATCAATTTTTTTGCCAAGTTATTGTTCATCAGGTATAACAAGATATTATGGAATACTTAACACGGAACTTTAAGCGGGAACACATGACCGCTATTGTTCTCAACTTTTGCCTCTCTTAGTGCAGACTTACTGTGTTTTTCCAATCTATTCTTTAATTAGAAGTTTACTCAATTTATTCACAATTTATTGCTCTCATATAAAGTATTCATTATTGAAAAATATAATTAATTTCAAAGAAAAAAATATTTATCTGTGTGTAAGTCAGCTCAAACTATTCTTTCTGACCTTATGTCAACTCACGTATTATTTATCCAATTATTCTTTTAGCCATTCATTAATCATGGCTGTTTTTTACTGAGATATTAACTCTCTTTTTGTTCTACGCTATAACCAGTTATTAAGACTATATAATTATTATTATAACGCCGAGACAATTAATCTAGTTTTGGTTGTCTTACAATAAACATCAATTATTATTCAAGTCTTTGTCTAATTATTTGTATGTCTAAGTCTTTGTTGTGTCGGGATATATAGACTCCCGCACGCGTCTCTCCGAGAAGTACGATAAACTAAACACGGATTGAATTAACATTTCTTTTGTTTGAATGTTAATTAATTTTTCTTTTCGTTATTACACGTAAGCACTCGTATAATAAACTATATGCAGGACAAGGTCTACCGCCAGTTGTTGAAGGACTTCGAGCTGGCCATAACAGGCAAAGAGTGACGGGCCGCCTTCAGACAAGTGGCGCGTCTTATTCTGGCAGACGTCCTGACTGGTGATATAGTCTTCGATGGAGTTCCATTGCCGCATAAACCCGAGCCTATTGTACATTTGGTTGACTTAAGCGACCCATAATATCATTTCATAACATAAACAAATGCATTAAATGACACACAAATACATATTCAGTGAAAATATTTTAAAAACTAATTATTTTTCTATTTTAGCATATTTTTAAATATTTAACAAACATATGTAAATTAAACACTTATTCAAAAAAAATGTTTGAAAATTATTTTATTTATTTTTTATTTCAATAATATTCGCAACAGTTATGCAATCAGTATAGTAAAGCATAAGCGACTCAATACAGCCCCAGGCATGACCGGATGGACACACAGCCGGCGGTCGGACAGGTAATAAAATATTTACACACGAACGATAAATGAGTTTAAGTTTTCATAGACTGCTCACTAATACGCTTATAATAGTGTTTAGCAATAAATATTGAGTTAAGTCTAATTGGTCATTAGTACAGCTGAATGGCTATAAAACAACTAAGTTTAGTCTAATGATTTAAACATTTGTTTGTTTAGCTATTAGTCTGTACTGTTTTTTTTACTGCAAACTATTGGAAACACTCAACTTATACTACAGAACTGAAGGTTTTCGGCGCAGTCGCACAACTCTCAAACAAATGCAGAGTTTGTGTCAAACTTCAACGTCATTTATATTCAGTTAATTACTATTAATTTTGTTTGTAATGCAGACCAGAAATAATTATTTAACTACTGTTCAACCTAGAGCAATTATTCCTTAAACTTGTTCTGTATATAAATGTAGGCGAGGTATGTGTGGTAAAAGTTCCAGTGAAGCGCGAGTGCCTCGCGGCCAAAGAATACCTTTCCTAAAATACAGTACCCAAATAAATCACGCGATAACGGGTTATCCGGCAAAAGGGTAACAATTTTTTTTGTTTTCTGGAAACAGAAACAGTTTAAGTGGCTGTGCTAAGCTGAGATGAGGAGGACCCAAACATGTCTGCTACTAAAGCCTAGCAGGTAATTAATAACGCAATTTAGACAGGCCTTATATGAGCGACGTATAAAAGCATATAATACTCGAATGGCTCGAGTGGAACAATTCAACAAAGACCTAAGATATGTCGAAATAAGTAATCCTTTGTAAACAAAATAGCAATTTATTTTATTTTTTATCAAAAATTACTTTAATTTTTGTACAGATGGCCGGAAAGTATAGGATCTCATCAAATTATTAATGCTAATATTTTCTTTTGAACTTCTTATTTAATTATTGAACGCACAATAAATAATTGTTTATATTTGATATATTTGCCTCCATTATCAATACTTATCCAGATTAGTTCGGAAAACAATTTATTGTTTCTGATACTATGGATAAATGTCATAGCCATAAGTTCAGAAAACAAATGGAGTTTAGTTGGTGATTATACCGTTTGAGAATGCGTTTATTTTAGTCTAAACTCAGTTAAAAAGAGTTAATTCGTTTTCAGAGAATGACTGAAAACCAAAGACGGATTTTATCCAAAAAATATTTTAAGGGCAAAAAAGTTCCTGAATATGTAATACCAAAACCTATTTGGGAACCACTGGTTCACATGAAGTGAGCGTAAGTGTTGGCACAACAATAAATCGTTTGTACACTCTCACACGTGAGCCATTTAAAGTTAAACAAAATATCCAGCTTAGAGAGACACAATTGAATGTATTTTTAATCCTTCTTTACATGTATTGATCTAAAATGTAAGAAGAAAGCAGGTTTTCATGTCTTCTCCGAATTGCAAAAAATATTCAGTTTTAACTGAACTTTGCATACATTAAACTCTGTTTGAGTGGAAAACTTTCTGTATGAGTCTAGTAAACCAAAAAAGTTAACATTTATTGGTTTACTGGACTCACTATCAGTCGCATTCATATCTGCTATTTGTGGCACACATTCAATGCAATCATTTAATTAAACTGTGCTCAAGATTATGGCGAACTGATTGGATAAACACCTATCGCGAGGAAGCGGTCGATTTGACGGGTAGTTTCAAGCATTTGTGTAGTATTTTGAAACTAAAACTTCAATTAAATTTATATCAATTTATTTATTAATGCTCTATTTTGTTGATGAGAGATTGTAAGTGCGCAAAGTATATGAGGAACACGACTATAGCCTATATACACATCGTCAGAATCCATTCAAACAACTGGATGATACGCACAAAGCATTTTTGCCGAAGAAGAGGAACACTAACTTTTCGAATATTCAATTTGCTTTTTAATTCGTGGTCTTAAATGGCGAGACTAACGGTCAGACGATATGATTTGCAATTTTTTCATTCATTTTTATATTTTTGAAAAAAAGTTGAAAATTTTTCAAAAATAATTTTTTTTCAATTATTTTAAAATTCTTTTCAATACTTGAATGCTTTGATTCAATTCTTATCGAGTAGTATAATAGATACAAAAAGATATTTTTTATTCAAACAATCCAATGGTGATAGCAAAGCTTATTCACATAAAGATGTGCGAGGTTTATATGAGGACAGGTACCCCCCTGTATTTGAGTCTGGGCAAAATACCCCATGGGTTTTCATGCTTTTTTCACCAAAACCCCCTATTTTGTGTAAAAAATAGAGATCTCTCTTAAATACTCAATATTTTTTGAACTCTAAACTTTAAAACTGAATAATAATTACATTGCACATTCCTGCTGTTGAGTAGAAGGTATGTCAATAAATACATTGCAAACAATTGAGATAAGAATCAAAATTGCTTTTAGAGATAAATTTAGAAATAATAGAGATTTAGGTTTCAATTTCCTATGAGCTTCAAACGAATTACCATTTTTTGAAAATATCACTATTTCTTTAGTAATACAAAAATGGGTTCAATCACTGAATCAGTGAATGATTTGTTAATTGAATTAAATCAAATTAACATTTCATGCATTTAGACGTTTGATAATGTTTTTCAAAATACCCCCCTATACACCCCTGTCTTGAGATAAAAATCAGACATTTTACCATCCCTATACCCCCTGTCTCGAATATATGACGATTTTGTAAGGTAACAGGAAAACACATATAACCTCTTCAAGGCCATTCGTTTATTTCTTGCTGTATACCTTCACCTATCTATGTACTGTTCCCATAACTAATAACCCTTTTCCATATGTAATCCCTTTACTGTACTTTCTATACACATATGCACATTCATTAATATCTATTTTAACCTTTATTCGAATACTAGTATTATTATGTAATTCGCCGTTAGGGCCCAGAGTTATGATTGACATGTATTGACAATTGTGGGCATACTATGCTTAACTTCAGAGTAATAAACATCTATTCTTATACTCGTGTCGTCTTTATTGTTTTCGTTGTGCTGAGTATTGATTAGGTTGTCCGGCCAAGCGGCCACAGTCGAACAAAGCTCCCGTACAAGTACGCCCCTGAGTCCGGATACCAATTAATTCATATATGAATATATGACGATTTTTTCTGAATATACGAATGCATTTTATAAGGTGTGGAAAATGTTTCTGAGATCATTTTTAAAATAGCTTGCTTATTTTCATGTTCAGATATATTTGAAATGATTTTGAAGATTTTGGAAATATGTCCACAGCTTGAGAGTCATTGAGATTATTATTAGCTTTAATTGAAAGTAAATTATTAATAATTTCATCATTTATTGTCTATTCATTTCTTCCTGGTTCAGAAACAAATGGATTTTCAGATTGACTTTCAATCTCAATCTTAAAAAGAGTATCAACTGTTTCAGTTCTTTCATTATTTTCTCAATTAGAATCGCATTTTTTATATAATTTATTATATCCAAGATTTAGAATATATATTGAATAAAAGTTGAAATGAATAAATCTATGTGCGGCAAAATCAACTTTATTTTTCAGAACTAATCCACATAAATGACATTTTATTTTTTTTCATTAAAAAATGATTTTTAATATGAGATTTGAATTCTTTAAAACTATCGAAATATTTCACAATTTCACAGAAAATATCAGACATTTTCACAAAACTATTATTCAACAAAAATATGATTATTTTTTAAAAGTTTAAACAGAAGTGAGCTTTGTTTTAAACCTCGAAGTAAAACATCTAATTTGTCCTTGAATTGAAATGTGTTCAGAATATTCTGTTGCTAAGCATAGTATACTCATAGTTGTAGCAAAAAAATTTGGCTCATAACCAGAATTAACATTGGTTATGATTCACATTTTTCATTCATAAAATCGACTCAACTATGAGTTCAATGCATTCATTTGTCAACTGATTTCTGTCAACCAATAGGATTGTAATTATATATAAAAAATATTTCCACTTCTTTTGCGGATGATATAAAATGGCGACCGCCACGTAAACCGCCCAATACGCCCAAGAATATCGCGGGTGCTCGAAGCTCGGGGGAGGACGGAAAGGTCGATTTTTGCGTTCGCCTCATGTTTTTGCCCCAACCAAGTGAGGCCAACGATAGCGTTTCATCGACTCGAAGTAGTGAACGTTGAACGTATGAAAGCATACTATGAACGCAATCCACAGGTGAAGACTCGTCTGTCGGCACAAACACAGAAGGGAGAAGATTTCGTGCGCCAAGATGCGGCCGAGCCGACAAAATGTGTGCTCTCGACGAGACAGATCCCGACTGTAGAGTTTAGGCAACAGTTTGACAGCACTGGAGAGAAAGTACAGCCGGATATGGAGAAGCCAACGCAGCTGACAACAAAGGCGCCGGAGGTGCCATTACCTGAACTCCGTAGAAGAGCACGGGAAGATCTGTGGCACGGGTGGGTCAGGTCCGGCCGGCTATGGCTCAATAGGGCCGTAGCCTAAGAATTTTATCTGTTTTTAATAATTTTAATAATTAATAGATTTTGTCTTTTTTAGAATTCGAAGAAAAGTATTTTTAGTAATAGTTTTACTGTAAGAGTGGAAACGTCCAAATGGGGTGGTTCAGTATAGTGAGGGGAGTGAGTGTCTGGAGTCACTAAAAGTGAGAAAAGTTTTCATCGACTGATGTATGTAATTAAAAGCTTTTGACAATCGATGAGTTATTAGTGATTGTGTAAAGAGTTAGTCAAGTGTTGGCCTATTGCAGGTATGACACTGAATGACTACTCACACAAACTTAATCGAACAGTCAGTCTTTGTTTGAAAGTCACTGAAAGCATATTAAAAATATTAATAAATTGTTAATATTGTTGGAAGCAAAGGTAACCTCAAGGCCAGTCGTACAAATAAAAGTATGAATGAAATGACGAATAGTATAGAAAAGAAAGTTTAAAATCAAGAACAAGTGGAAAAGTACTTAAACTTCGAAATACTTTTATAATTTCAGAAAAATCCAAAAAACATATTTTCAGTCTCGATTTAGTGCTCATAAGAAGCAGTCGTTTTGTTCTAACTAATTTTTGATAATTAAAAGAATTTGTAATTTGTTTTAGAAATAATTTCGTTAATAAAATAAATGTTTTAAATAATAAATAAATTTAGTTTTGATTTAATTAAAAGCGATTAATAAACAAATAAATAAGTTTTGCAACAAATTCATACAAATGAGACAATAGGACAGTCGGATCGACACCATTCGCCCGGACATACCTATCGCTCTCATCAATATAGTCATTCATTGATGACTTGGCGTCACTCACTCCCCCGCGCGAACACTATTGGATCCATAGACCCATATTGGCGGACAAACTGAACGACTATGTCCAACAGACCCTCCCGGTGCGAGGCCCGAGAGTAGTGTGCGACGAACTGAATCGTCTATACGTTTGAACGACGTATCCGCTCGAGCTCTGGCAGAGAATGAGCAGACATTATGCTCCGTTCGGAGGATTGGCATTTTGAAAAATGCATGAAAACACCCTCCTGGAGCTCGAACACCAGAGAATAAGTCGGGAACTGTTGTCCACAATGGATGTTCGCAATAGAATGGCAGTTTTGGGAGATCGGTACCCTACGTGGTCGCAGCGTGTATATCTATTTGCCGTCCCGCGTATGATAAGGGCCAGACTGCATCACCAGACCCGCGGACGGCTCCAGAACTCCCAGAGCGGAATAGACTAATTAAAAAGCTACACTCTTGCTATTCTGCTGCGTAGGGAGGAGTCTCTTTAGGCCTACGCGCTCATACGACAACATCCGGAGGTCGCCATTTGGACAACTGGGCATTTGGATTGCTATTATTGGCAACGCCTCCGCAGTGGTCGACATACTCGCCCGAGAAAGGGAGTTGAAAGAGCGCGTGGCTGAACTCCAGCGTAAGAATGATGAGCTCATGGAAGTGAATGATCGCTTGGATCAGGAAAGTCCTGTTCGCTTCCGATGTGGAGTCGGATCCAACCACGGCCGGAGTTAAGGCCGCGGCTACACAACAGATTCAGCGGCTTGAGGAACAACTCATCGATCGGGAGGCCTATAGCCCGCATGGAGACGTTGAAGACATTGCCGCCCCCGGCGCCAATGAGTTTGGATGGTTGGAACGATGATATACAACCAGAGACGGTTCGACAGTCCATCCCTGCGCCGGACCTATCGGTGAGAATAAAAGAATTGGAAATAGAGATCAAATGGCTTAAAGGCGAAAAGAAAAGAGTAAACCACAAGCTCAGACAGACCAAAGGGTCGCAAAACCCGGCCCAAGAACCGAAGAATGCGCATAAGGCCTGTGCCAGACAAATGGCTAAATCGGAGTATCGGCGCCAGAAAACGTCGAACTTATAGCGAGTCTGCGAACACACATCACAGCCTTGAATGACGACATTACTGAATTTAAGCTCGAGAGGGATCGATTGATGTCGCCTTGGCCGAGTATAAACGGCCAGACGCACCCATACGAGTTGGTCTTACACTCGGATATGCCAATCACGTGCGCACACAATCCGGGTATACCAACATTGCGCGCGTGTACTACAATAATCGCGTGTTTTCGATCCTGCACTACTCCGAATCTACAGGTGTTCGTCCAGGAGCTGCACCGAGTTATACTTCGTGAGTTGGGATACGACCTGGATTTGACTGGGTTTTCGTTCAACTATCACAGTCTGTTGCCACTGGTGATCGACCCGCGAGACGAAAGCTATCCGCGGTTTTTGATGAGTCGCTGTTCGGAAATCCAGTGCCCGGCCTTCCAACTGAGGCCCAGCGCGAGCAATAGTCGAAAACACCGGCATATGATTCTGGACCGAAGCGACCAATCGCATCGAAGATAGAGGTTTTCCGTTCCCATTGCCAGAGCGGTCGCGTTCACGATCGCGGGCATGGCGTGAGGCGATGGTTGAGGAAAGGCCGGCGTCTGTTGAAGGCCAAGAGGTTATACAAACGCCGCGAGAAGGATATAGCTCCCGTCAGGCGTCAGCTATGCGACACCCGACCAAAGCTCCGCGGACGTATGCAAGTGACACAGAGGCGGACACGAACTATAACCGCAAACAGATGGTCACGAGTCAGTCCGCATCTTCAGCACAAGAACAGCGCCCGCAGCGTCCGATCCCAGCGGCGCATAACTTGAGTCTCTATGGCATCGACTCAGCCGACGGCCGCTACCCGAGAGAACGCAGAAGTTCGGGAGGGAGGACTGAAAGGTCGATTTTCCGGAGTCGACAGCAAAGAGATCGGCGTTGAGTCTTTTTTCTATTTTTCATTATTTTATTAATTATTAATACATTTGTTTTTTTTAATTAACTATCATTTTTATAAGTGTTCGTCAGTTGCGACACAGCCTTCACTCGAAGCGGTCGACTCCTGACCAGCTTTTGTCAGTAATAAGAGCTTTAACTCAGTTTTTGTCTCATCTCTCAGCCGAAAGACTTATTTTATAGTCAATTAATACTCTTTTATATCAATTAATCTATTTTAAAATTAAGAGTAGTTTTGATTTGTTTGATCGACCGCTCACATACGTAACCGCCGACAGAGTTGACCTCATAGTGTTGTTGACTCGTAAGTGCTGCGCAATCACCAGTCTGTTATCGTCGATAGTCGTCAGCTACGCTTCAGAACATCATTTTCTTGAGTACCAGACAGCCAGAACTAATTTATAGACATTTATGTTATGTGATTATAGGCTTTAGGGCTTGTTACACGATAAATTCATTAGTTTAAGCGTCAGTTCTGAGTAGAGGAATAGCACTTCATTTAGATTTATAGAAAAACTAATCACAATATTGTATGTGTTATGACTTGTATTTTAAAATAAAAAGTTTGTCCGACAAAGCTATTTATGTAGTTTTAGAGATGTGGTCCTTTATTGACTAATATAATGTCTTTGATAAAATTCTTCGCGAGGTTTGTGCCGCTGTCTGTGATTAGCACTTTAGGTGCACTAAAAACAGTGATAACTTTACTGTCATTTGCTTCGGCTATTCGTTCGGCGATCGGTAACTTAGTTAAAGTGTCGTTAATAGTGACTACATATTGGTGGCGAAAGTCTGTTAGGGGCAACGGTCCGACCAGATCCAGGGATATGGTGTGGAAAGACTTCAAGCTAATCTAAATCGGATCTTGTAAACCCTTATTTGCTAATGTCGTCGTCTTTAGAAACTGACAGGATAGACAAGACTTCAAATATTGTCTAAAATTTTGACTCATATTTTTCCAATAAAAGCGATCTTTGATTCGTCCGAATGTCTTGTTTCAACCTAAATGTCCAGACACTAACAAATGATGACAGGCTCTGATAACTGTCTACTAATACAGAGAAAATACAGAATACTTTCGTATTATATTATAATAATTCAATTTAAATAATTTATAATTGGAAAGAATAAATAAATTTAAAAACATTGCATTCTTCAAATAATTCGTTATTTATGTTCAATATATTGTTTCTGAAAAGTTTCAAAACATTCAATATTTAAATTCTGCAGATGCTATTTAAAGGAACTTCAATCCTTTGTAACTCAACCCGAACCAAATAGTTACAATTTATGAATCAGAGCCTAAACTAATTTGTTCACATTCTGTAGTAGTTTGTGCTGAATTCGACAATACTTTGAGGTTACTTCCTGTTTTCATCATAAAAATGGACTAGAGGTGAAATTACAATTAATTTTATCCTAAGGATGTCAATAAATATTAGTTTTGGTCAATTTAGAAGCGAATACCCAATTAAGTAGTGTTGAGTTTGAAGTCTATAGGTATTTCAAAGAAATTCTGATATTTTGTCCGATTATAATCCTTTATGTTATTGTGAAGGTGTCTGTCCGTCCGTCCGTCTTTCAGTCGACCATTGTTGTAAAATTTTCAATATTTTAAAAATTATACTCATTTATAGAATTTGAAATTTTTCAACAATATTGCGATTGTTAGTACAGCAAAAGCAGTGTTACTACATATAAGCCTTGAAAGGTTTTTTATTATTTGAAAAGCTCTTTATTTTTCATCAAAAAGGCTATAAAAATATTTATAGTTCATAATATCTAATTATAATTCAGGTATATTAGTTGATAATAACGGGTTTGCTTGTTTTATATTCTTTATTTCAAATCCGTCATAAAAAATGTTTTATTATTTCATAACTTATTTTATTTATTTTAATCGAAATTTTAAAAAAATATTTTGAGTTAAGAATATTTTAAACACTATTTTATCGCTAAAAACAGTAATAGATTAAGAAGAATATATAAAATAACAAATTTAACCTTGAACAATAACCATATTTCTTTCAAACAGGAATCAATCGTTAAATTGTCTCAGATTATTTTGAATTTAGATTTTATTATCATCATTGCATCACTATATCAATGTATACTGTTTTGTAATATGTGCTTGCTCATTTTAATGTATCAATTTGTTTATTAAATAACTTAAGATTTTTTACATCAATTAAATTCGTTTAAAATCCTTCTCTTATATCAAATATTTAATATATATTTAAAAATGTTTTTAATATTTACGATATTTTTATATTAAATTAAAATATGAAACAATTTTTGTCAATAATTCTACTTTTGTTTAAATCATTTCATTCGTCAATATTTGGTTTTAATACCGATTATACAAAATTAGAAAATTATTTGAATAAAGAAAATGTTTTATTAATATTAAACGCATTGCAAAAGTATATTCTCTCCGAAGAAAAGCGTTTAACACAAGTCAGACAATTGAAAGAAAATTTTTTCAGTTAAATAAAAATGCAATGAATGACAAAGAATCCTATTTTGGACATCCGGTCCGTATATATGATCTCATCAGAAGACTGGCCATAGATTGGAAACAATTGGATCATTTAATTCATGGGAACATTGAAGTCATAAATGAGATATCAGTCATAAATATGGAATTAAAAGAATTGATCCAGGATGACAAGATGGGTAATATTAACCTGAATTCTAAATTAAAATATGCTAGGCTATTTAGGTCACTGTTCAAAAATTTTCCAAGTAGCATCATAATGCTAAATATATTAGCAGGGCTAATTTGAAATTTAATCTTGCTTGTTCATGAAATTATAAAACTTTCACAGTCTATATTCAATACAGAAAAATATAATTAAATTTATTTGAAATTAATTTCAAATATTTTTGGTTTGTTTCCTACACTGAATAGACAGCGCATTTAGTTTGGCTAAACTGGTTAACGATTATAACCTCGATATATTTTCTTTGGCTAACAGGTGTGGTTGCGCTTCGAGTAGAACACAGAACTGTTAGAGTTAGGCGTTTCTCAAACTGTTCGCAACTATTTTCCCATTAGCTGAAAGTCAGGTTAAGCATTGCCGCCGAAGAAAGGCAGGTTCACTTATGCCTGGCTCCTTTATTGTAATTCTATTCATTGAATTGCTTAAAAACAGGACTCGATTAACACTTGGCTGAGCAGAGGTGCAAATGTATTGAATAGATTGAACATTAGTTTTAACGCTGTGGTAGACCCAGATTAGAATAAATAAGGTATGCATTTGCCCTGGGCAATAACAAATTGGCCGTTTTATGAACACAAAGTGAGACCGACTCTCATCGTCTAAAATTGTTGCATAAATCTTATGAACGAATGGCTGAACACTTGTGTATGCAATCCAATAGACATTCCCTACTGTTTGCAACAAAACCATAAAAACTAATGTTTGCCTAAACTTGAGTTTACATGAGTTTAGTGTTAATCGAATTGTGTGTTCAGAATATTCAACACTAATAATTGGTTTGAGATTTTTAGTATTTTGTATATATTAGAATCGCTTAAAATATAAGCAAGATTAATTATTATCATCAAAAGAATTTTGTATTGATCCAGATCACTTTAATATTGAGCTGGGTCACATTTGGGCATAACCATTAAATAGAATCGTTTATATAGAAAGAGGTTTTTGAGAAGAATTGAATTTTCTTTAGTTTTTGTCCAAATTTTTTCATTAATTCAACGGAAAAATCATTTAAATCAGATTTAAAAGCATATATTGTTTGCAATGATTAGCCATCAGTTCATTAGTGTCTTCAATATTACCAAAAGTTTTGTTAAAATTAATATAAGTAATGTTCGGACACTAATTCAATATTGTCTTCAAATCACCCGAACAAAAATGACAATCAATTGAAAGTGTTTTCTTTACGATAATTATTATCAGCGCTTCGTTTCCACTGTTTAGACACATTTGTATCGAAACTTATCACTGAATGTGAGATAACTTAATAGCAATTCATTCATATCATCGCCGAAACAATCGAAAGAGTCTTTGCTATAAATTGTTGTCATTTTTACAAAACGTTTAACACTTTATACTAAAAATATTCTAATTCTTCAAAACAACTGAATAGACAGACATTGAGTGAGAAAATGAGCGAATATTTTGTTCTTATATAACAATCCGTTGTCTTGAAAGAGTAGATAGCCTTCGAATGGATTACTTCGTACTTTCATTGAGTCAGATAATAATTTAACTAATAGGTGTTGAGAGGTGTTTAAGTTCATTAAGTGTTAGTACTCACACATTGTGTGTGATTTACAGATCCGGTTGAGAGAAGAAAAACTTCTGCAATACTATCAGTGCTATTCACTCACTATTCTGACTAATTGTACAGAAACACATCTATTGTGTTAAGATAGGGATGGCCAATGGGGAGTAGGTCTAGCCAAAATACCCCCCTAGTTTTGAAAATTGGCAAAATACCCCGCTAGGGTTGTGTAAACAGAACCTATGTTTTTAGCTTAAAAATACCCCCCTCGAGTTTTTGCTCGCGACCTATACCGAAAATGGTGTCGTTTAGTAAAAATGGCCGATTTTTACCGAATTTCGGCTAAATTTAGCTTAAATTCAACTAAATTAAGCTTAATATAAGTAAATTAATGCTAAATCGTGCTAAATGCCATTTTCGGACAGGGGCCGCCATTTTGTTTTTCAAAATCCCCCCCCTCCTATACACCCTAGGAGTTTGGGCCGAAAATCGGCCATTTTACCCTCCCCTATACCTCCAAGCTTCGCCAACCTTGGCGATACCTAGTGTTAAGAATATATTATTGAAATTCATATGTACTGTCCATATCATCAGTTCTGCATTAGT